>CM035153.1:117722972-118016962 GCA_020205615.1 Panax quinquefolius
CAATTGCATTTTTTAAAATCTGATGGCTTAATGCTTACAACTCAACAAACATAATGGGGTAAAAGTGTTTTTTTCAAATTTTCAAGTACTAAGAATTTGGTGATTTGGCTTGCCACGTAGGAAATAACTTTTTTTCAAAAGCCACGTAGGAAAATTGGTCCAATTTTTTTAACGTCAAGTGAGTAAATTAGACGGAATGGCTTGATTAACAATTTTAAAAAACACGCATACCAATTTAATTTTTTTAAACTACACGGTGACTAATTGCTTAAAAAACACGACGACCGTAGTAGGGTAAAGGTGTTTTTCCCCTTCTTTTAGTCACTCCAAATCCTTGTCGTGCACCATATTTGTAAGACACCAACTTTTTATGAATAAAGATTTAATTTTCTCTAAATATTATTTTGAATAATAAGCTGTGATTTGATATAATAGTATAGTTATGGGTGATATGTGCAAATTTTCTAAAGTAAGCAAGTTGTCATAAAATATTCGTTTGGTCAGAGAATATTCTTTTTGTCGAGGAATATTCGTATGATGGCACAATCATTGGTGGACCCCACAATATAATAACTGTCGGATATAGAAAGAGACAAAAATAACTTTTTTATAAAATATAACTGTGATGCCCCCAAAATAGGTATACATCACCCATCTTGAGTCGCCAGATACATGGTACAAAATTCAAATACAACTTAATAATACAACTATCGTGTAAAATACGACAAAACATAAACTGAGAGTTTTAATAAGAATATTGTCATCTAGACAATATCCACACTCAATGGAGTTCTCATTACATTTATTGTCACACTATTTTATAGAATAGTGAGGACTACAAAAACAACCATCTGGACCGTCAATCCGTTCCCCAACTCGTCCCAGCTATATTCTCATTTCTTGAAGAGAAAAGTGAAAGAAAGGGTGAGCTCGCCTATTGAAGAAATATTATGACTAAGATAATGCGAATAAATTATCCTTAGCCTTCAACAAGATAACAACCGATAGAATACAATGACAACAAGTTTTAGATCAACAATTGCAATGAAATAAGAAATCCATTAGAAGAGTAAAGTAGAGCATAAAATCTATTATCTTCTATGATTTAAAAGTTTTTCATCAACTTTATCATTTGAGACTCAACTTAATAAATAAAATTGAATCATCCCTGCACCACTACCAAAGATATTCATGTAATCACCAATGGTCATGATTATACCGAATAATCCCTAGTCATAATCATACCAACAACCATCCATCAATGAACTACATGTGCCGATGAGGACTTTTACCACATCATTCATTTCATTATGGTCATGATTATACCGAATAATCCCTGGTCATAATCATACCAAGTCCATCTAAGCACGTAAACCAAAGATGACTTTAATCACAATATAAGCATGAGGATGATGACAATGACATAATAATTCAATAAAACAAGTTCAAGGATAAATTTTAAAGATTTATAATTTAATTTATCCGAGAAATCAATAACGTCAAATTGTCAACATGATACCGCTTTCAGAGAGTAAAATTCAAGAATAATATTCACGTACTCAAAAATAATTTGGACATAAAAGAAATATATTTTTTGGGTGAATAGTACCCAAATTAACTAAAAATGTCACGAATACCCAGTGAATGATACTAGAGTGAATAGTAATCGGGTGAATAGTAACCTATAAATAGTAACTCGTGAATAGTACTACGGCACAAAAAGTGCCCCGAATACCCGAAAGTGAATAATACTACGTTGAATAGTAAGCGGGTGAATAGTAACTCATAAAAATACCAAAAAAATGATATTCCATGGCGAGTACAAAAGAAATGATATCTCATACGAGTATAATAGAATATACTGAAACTATAAATGGATTTTCACCGCCAGTGCAGTAATCCACGTAGATGAGATCATTTTCATAATTTAATAAAGAATGAATTCAAAGGGTCATTCACCGTGCATGCGGTAATCCATATAAAAAAAAAGTTATTCCAATGAATAATAAAGAATGGAACGGTGTAAATGCGTAATTTACGAATACCGATATTCAATAGAATAATAAAGAATGGAATAATGAAGAATTTCACCATATATGTAGCTTCAGATGACGTGAGTTATTCAACATAATAATAAAGAATGGAATAACAAAAGAATTCACTGAGGCATGCGTAGATCAAGATGCATATGTTATTATAATAGAATAATAAATAATAGAAACTGTGTCATGCGTAATACATATTGATCGGGATATTCCAAATGTAATAATAAAGAATGGAATAATGAAGAATTTCACCATGTATGTGGTACTTTGTATACGTGGTAAAGACCTGATAGACACAAGATGTTATACAGTATCTTTGATTATTGATGCTTATTTAAGAAGTCACTCAGTTCATTTAATAATTGTCACAATAGTTGTTGCATAGTATCACATATTATTGATTTAATTATTGTCACAGTATCATCTACACAATATTTTATATTATTAAATCAATAATTGAGACGACACAGTTATTCATATTATTATTTGCATTATTATTGATAATGTCAGAAAGTTCATCGAGGAAAGGGGTTAGGTTATTTAATCATGGCGCCAATAAGAAAAAGTTCTTATCGGAAAAGCCCTTCTTTCTTGGGAATGATCCGGTTGTCAATATTGTGAATTATAATATTAATGATGAATAATTGTTGAAAGATTAAAAATATGTTTATTGAAGATAAGTGATTTGTGAATTTTTATTTTCAATTTTTGATATAAATAAATGGGTTTGTCTTAAAGTATTTGTTATAAGTTTGGCTTATAACATGGACTCTCACTTACTCATTTCTCAAAATCACGGGGTGAAAGTTGTCTAGGTTTTGTTTTATTATTATTATAATAGTAATAAAACATAAAACTTTATATAAAATAGAATACTTTTTATATTATATATAAAGTTATTTGTTTTATTAGATTATAATTAGAATATATTATATTTTATATAAAGTTTTTGTTTTATTAGAATATTTTATTGCACAGTAATGAATAGTAAAAATCAGATTCTAGCCCATGAAATCGTCCAAAATTTTACTATTCATCCGTGACTAAATAGTGTGATGCCATTCTCTTATAAATAGGATGCTTAGTTAATAAATGAAAATCACACCAGAATCAGAGAATTCTTCTTCTATAATATTGTGCGTATTTCTAGTATAAGTATACTTTGAGTGTAGCTAATAGTGAAAGATTTCCTCAAGAATATCTCCGTTATACCAGTCAGATTTACTTTCCTACTAAGGTAAGGGGTATTATTTCTTTCGTATTCGTAAAGGTTGTTATTATCGCATTCATGGTGAATAACCCTTCGTATTCATTCTTTATTAAATTGTGGAAATGATTTATTTACGCGGATTATCGCATGACGGGTGAAAATCCATTTGCAGTTTCGTATATTCTTTCATACTTGTATGGGATATCATTTATTTTGTACTCATAAATGATATTATTTTCTTTCAATACTTGTAAGGGATATTATTTTCGTTCAATATTCGTAAGGGATATTATTTTCGTTCAATATTCGTAAGGAATATTATTTTCTTCCATACTCTATAATATGTAAGTGATATTATTTCGTTTCATATTCCTAAATCTACACTTATTTTGATAAGTATTCCTTCTATAATCCCTGAAATTAGTAAAATATCCTTGAAATTTTTGCTTCATCTATTATCATTTCATTGGAATATTGGTCTGAACTTTCTTATTAAATTTCAATATTTTTATTCGGGGTACTATTCACTTGAGTACTATTCATTCGGGTACTATTTACGAAAAAATTTGTTTCTTTTCTGTCCAAATTATTTTTGATACATGAATATCATTCTTGAATTTTACTCCGTAATTAATTATCATGTTGACAATTTGGACATTCTTGAACTCTGGGTAAATTGAATTATAAATCTATAATATTTATTCTTGATCTCACTTGATTGATTCCTTATATCATTGTCATCATACTCATGCTTATATTGTGGTGAAATTCATCTTTGGCCCGTAGTGCATAGATATACTATTGATTGGTATGATTATAACAGAAATTGTTTTTGTTACAGACAAATGTTGTGGTGAAAGTTCTCTTTGGCCCGTAATGCATAGATAGACTGTTGATTGGTATGATCATAACCACTGGTGATATATACGAATATCCTTGGCCCGTAGTGCATGGATAATTCGTTGATCTAAAATATTTATTGATTGGTATTACATGGATAAAATATTGATGATGGACTTTTAAATCATAGAAGATAGTAAACATCATGTTCTACTTGACCCTTTTAATGGATTGCTTATTCCGCTCCAATTGTTGATCTAAAACTTGTTATCTATTGTATTCTATCAGACTTTTCCCTGTTGAGGACTAAGGATAATTTGTTCTACATTATCTTAGTCATAATATTCTTTACTGGGATAGTTGAGCTCACCCTTTTCTTTTATTGTTTTCTTCAAGAAATGAGAATATAGCTAGGACTAGTCGGAGAATGGAGTGATGGTCCAAGATGGTGGCTATTGTAGTCCTCACTATTCTATAAAATAGTGTGATAATAATTCTAATGAGGACTTCATTTGAGTATGGATATTGTCTACGAGACAATATTCGTATTAAAACTCGCAGTTTACGTTTTGTAAATTATTTTACGACGACGATTAATAATTGTATAAATGAAGTTTGTATTTGAATTTTGTACCATGTATTTGGCGACTCGAGAATGGGTTGTATGAACCTATTTTGGGGCATCACGGTTGGTATCGAGCTTTAGGATATGATCTCTAACAGAGATCTGAGGTTAGAACTAGGAGGGGGAGAGACGAGTAAAACCTTCGCTAGTGTGTTCTACCTAAGCTTATTTGTTATTTAATTGGTCGGTCGGAATATAGGGATAATATGTGACATGTCAATTTATTGAATTAACCCTTGTTTTGTGGCAGTATTTAAGAATGACATCTGAAAATCAAAAGATGAACTCATATAGAGTTTTAAGTGATGAATTGAGTAGATTCATTTAAAGAATAAATATTGGAGTATAATATCTTGTTATAATAAAGATTTTATTGGGGAGTAATAAATAAGTTATTAAACTTGATTGGAGGATGTCAAACGGAGAAGAAATTAGAGATATCCATGTGATGAGTGAAGAATTAATAGTTGCACCCAAGCTAGTCGCTGAGGTAGCAGCTGAGAGTGAGGAAGAAGAGGAACCTGAGGATGATTTATTAGGAGATTTATGATCGAAATATAGAACTGCAAGATAATATTTATGACAACCCGAATTTTTATAGGTTATTAAAATAGGAATTTAATAATTAAAATTCTTATTATGAAATGTTTTGAGTTTGAGTATTTATATATCGTCGTTTGTGGCGCCCCCAAAATAGGTATACATCACCCAATAGTTGTCGATACATGGCATGTAAAAACAACTTTACTTTATTACAACAAAGAAAGCTGTGAGTTTAAATACAAATATTATCTTCTAGACAATATTTATACTCACATAAATCCTCATCACATTTATTGATACATTATTTTACAAAATGGTGAGGACTACTAAACAATCCTTTCTAAAACCTTCATTCCATACCCAGAGCTACGTACTCGCTTATATTCTCGCCTCCACGAGAAGAATGGAGCAAAAGGAAAAGGGTGAGCTCAACTAGCTCAATAAAGAATATTATGACTAAGATAATATACAACAAATTATCGTTAGTCTTCAACAGGAAAAAATCGATAGAATACTGATAACAACAAGTTTTGAGATCAATATTCATACGTGAAATAATAATTCATAGAAGAGTTACGTAGAGAATGAAATCTACTATAATCTATGAATTTAACAAATCCATCATCAATATTTTATCCACCGTAACATCAATCAATATTCATCTCAAATCAAATATTCATCTTTGCTTTCTGAGCCAAAAGATATTCATCAATCGGTCAGTGTTCATCTCAACACTGTTCATCTTTGCACTACTGTGCCAAAGATATTCATCGATTAGTCATGTTCATTTAAACACTGCTCATCTTTGCACTCTGAAGCCAAAGATATTCTTCAGAAATCATTCATCTTTGCACTACAAAAGCCAAAGATATTCAATAATATCATCATTTAAGGACCGAGGATGATGAAAAATATTTTTAAAGAACGAATCCGGTGAAACAAAATGACAAGGATTAAGGATTAAGGATTCGTACTTTGTTTTATCCATGTCCAACAATACCCCAAAAATAATCACGGTGGTGTAAAATTCAAGAATGATCAAAACATGGATACAATCAAAGCTAGTATCCGAGAATAGATATTTTGGACAAAAAGAAGAAATTTTATTTTTTGGTGAATAGTGTCAGTATACGTGAATAGTCTCAAGATATCGTGAATAGTGTCGATATCGTGAATAGTAACTCAGAGCACCAAAAGATAGAAATTCCACAAAAAAAACATTTTCACGCTTCATTAATAGTACTCGTGAATAGTAACTCGTGAATAGTAATCATGAATAGTAACTCGTGAACTCATGAATAGTAAACCTTGAGCATGAAAAAGTTCCAAATTTGATAAAACCTCGGATCAACATTTCAAAGATAATGATATTGAAGAAATAATATCATTCTGAAAAAATAATATCCCTTACCTCAAAGAATCGATTGCTTGGGAAGGAAAGGTCGGAAGTGATGTTGAATGAAACTTGTACTAACTAAACAACTCTCAAAGTATCTAAATACTCACAAAATACGCTCAATAATATAGAGAAAGAGAGAAAACTTTGTTTCGGTGTGATTTTCAATTCTAACAGCCCTCTATTTATAGGAAAATGTTAGCCAAAGCGAGACTTGACCCTACACGATGGCTTTACTCGCTACTATTGCCACCCACCACATTTGAAATAAAATTCAGCACATTTCTTCACCAACCACAAGTGGGGCCCACTCAATTCTAGAATTTTCCACCAAAATCAATTATAACCCTAATTTCCGAATGAGACACCTCTTAAAATTCATAACAAATCATTCGTGCATTTTAACGGTTCAAAATTTGTGGACATATACTCAACTTATGTATGTATAACATTTCGGATTAAAAATTATAATCCACTTGCAATATATCCACAAAACCACGATTTAATTTTTAATACCTCCAACGGTAAAATCTTGATAAAACACCTCAACAATAATTTCTTCATTTATAACCACATAAATAAATCCATCATTTATATCCACATAAAATAAATATTTCTTTATCATATGAATCAATAATTAATTATTCACAAATAATATTACGAGAATCACAATTATAATAACCAGGTGCTTCCCGGTGAAAGAGGGGCTTTCAGATAAGGATTTCTCCTTCTTGTTGCCGCAATTAGGTGACCAAACCTCTCTCGATGTGAACTTTCTAGACATTGCCAATAATGCTATCTAATAATATTATTTAAATAATATGAATTATTGATCGATAATGGAGATAATGTGCGGTGACAATTATTGAACAACAATAATATAAAATATCAACGCAAAGAATTATTGAATCAATAAAATAAAATATTGAATAAAGAATTCTCGTGTAAAATTATTGAGTAGTGCCTTCTTACGTAAGGATCGTGCTGATCTGGTTCTCTAATCTGACCACGCAGTATTCTTGTATTTTTAACCAAGGGTATTCCAATGGTTCAGAACAACTACGCCGTTATTTTTAACCAACTTATATTTATCGTTTTCTTCATCCAATGGCTTTCGTTAGAATGAATATTCCACGACCAAACGAATATTCAAACAAAATGAATATTTTATAACCACTTGCTTATTTTGAAATATTTGCGTATTTAACCCTTAACTATCCTCATTAATCAAATCAACCCTTACTATTTCAAAATAATAAATAAAGGAAATTCCTTTTTATTTAAAAAAATTTGAGGGTCTTACTACGTCTTATATATTTTGAAATATGTGATCTAGTGTGAAGAGAAATATATATTCATATATTGGGAAAGTGAGGTTTAATAGTTAAGTTAACTATTGAAGAAATTAAATAAATTTTATAATTAATTTTAAATATTTATTGAATTAAATAAATATTTTAATTAATTTATTTATTGAGATAAATAAATAATTGATGAATTGTGGTGCATTAATTTAGTAATGAAATTGAATAATGGTAATTTTTATTTGAAAGATTTAATTTAATGAAATAATTAAATTAAATTATTTAATATTAAAGAAAATAAGTAAATTAAATAAAGCGATGTTTAAGTCTAATTTATTAATTAAATTAGATATATAATTATTTATTAATCATAAGTATAATTATAATAAAAATTATAATTATTATAATTATAAGTGTAAGCTAATGGGTTGCATGTGTGACAAATAAAAAACCATATAATATAATAATATAAAATAAACTAGTAGAGGAGAATTGTGGTTAACCAAATAAGGCCCCCATGGCCTTTGGCTTATTTTAACTGACGCCTATTGGTTTTTTAAACTGATGTATACGTGAGAGAGAGGGGAGTCAGGTTATATGTTGCGCATAATTCCTAAAGGCTAAGTTCAGAGAATTTAGAGAAGGAAGAAGGAAACACAGAGGAAAATTGAGGTTGAGAGCTTGAGAAAACTCTCTGAGATTGTCAAGAGGAAGAGAAGGGTTTGCTAAATCAAGGTATAATCTATTCTCAATTTTAACTCTTAGTTTTGATAGTGTTTATGCTATATGATATGGAAATCACGTTGGGTTGATATATATACATGTATGCATGGTTTACAATCTGTTAAGAATCATGTGAGTACTATTTGATGATTAAATTAAGTGTGAGAATTGGTTAGTAGGAAGAAGTTAGAAATAACATTGTTTTTACATGAAAATTGGCTTTAGAAAGTATAAAATTTCGTGGTCAATACTTGTTATAATCTGTAAATTGATGTTAGATTATATTAGTATGTTAAGAAACGAAAACAGCGTAGTTTAAATCGTGTTAATTGGTTAAGAAACGAAGTCGTGGCAATCGAAATTCGCTAAATGTGTTAAAACATGAAAATAGAGTATGAACATGTGTTTTGGGTCAAATTTTAGGTTGTTTAATTTTTTTACAAATTGTTAGAATCCTAGTATATTGTAGTTCTATGAATTACGAATCCATAGAATCGAAAACGGATTAATTTGGATGTGTATAACTCAAGTTATGAAGATTAGTAGAGAAAAGGGTCAAAATCGTGAAAGAACAGTAACTTCGTGTCTCGTTTACGCTAAGCAAGCGCAAATTGTGACGCCCCAAAATAGGTATACATCACCTATTCCGAGTCGCCAAATAAAATCTTAAATATACAACAAGTGTTGTGAGTTTTAATACAAATATTGTCTTCTAGACAATATCCACTCTCGTAATATGTCCTCATTACAATTATTATCACACTATTTCATAGAATAGTGAGTACTATCGATGCTATCATCCGGATCGTCACTCCATTCCCCGACTAGTCCCCTGCCACGTTCTCATTTTCACAAGAGAACAATGAAAGCAAAAGGGTGAGCTCAACTAGCCCGAAGAAATATTATGACTAAGATAATGTAGAATAAATTATTGTTAGCCTTCAATAGTGTTAAACTGATAAAATATAACAAATATCAAGTTTAAGTGCAGCGGAACAAGCAATCCATTAAAAGAGTCAAGTAGAGAATAAAATCTACTATCTTTTATGATTTTAAAAAAAAAATTCATCACTTTTATCGCTGAGACTCAACTTAATAATTAATCCACATCATCCCTGCTCTACGGCCAAGGATATTCATTAATATCACAACCACAAATTATCCATGCACTACGGGCCAAGGATATTCGTGTATTCATCAATGGGCATGATCATGCCAACTGTCCATCAATGCACTACGGGCCAATGAGGACATTTACCACATCATTTGTAACATTACGGTCATGATTACACCGAATAATCCCTAGTCATAATCATACCAAGTCCATCTATGCACTACAGGCCACATATGACTTTCAACAAAATATAACATGAAGATGATGACAATGATATAAGAATTCAATAAAACAAGTTCAAGAATTAATTTATCCAAGAACTAATAACGTCCAAATTGTCAACATGATACTTCTTTGTAGAGTAAAAGTCAAGAATGCTTAGAAGAATATTTTCATGAAAAGATACTGGATGAAGCGCAAATATCAAGGATATTCCACTAATTTCATGGAGTATAGAAGTCAAAACTTTAACCAACTGAGTATAATAAAGAATGGAATAATAAAAGAAATCACCAGGCATTCGATAGACCGCACAGATAGGTTATTCCAACAGAATAATAAATAACAGAACCAGGTCATGCGTAAACGCACAAACATGATATTCCAAAAGAATAATAAATAACGGAACCAGGTCATGCGAAATTCACACCGATAGGATGTTCCAACAGAATAATAAAGAGTGGAATAACAGAAGAATTTCACCATGTATGTGGTACTTTGCATAGACATGTTATTCCAACATAATAATAAAGAATGGGATAACCGAAGAATTTCACCAAGTATAGGATAGCCCGCGTATACAGGTTATTCCAACAGAATAATAACGAATGGAATAACAAAAGTTCTCTTCATGAATACAAAAGAAATAATACCCCTTACCGTAAAAAAGAGTATTCTGACTGGTAGGGCAAGGATATTCTTGAAGAAAACTTGCACTATGCTCAAAACTTCTTAAAACTCTAAAGAAATACGCTCAAGATTATAGAAGAGAATTCTCTAAAATTTCTAGTGTGATTTTAATTCTAACTAAGCATCCTATTTATAGGAGAATGGAAAGGGTACTATGCAATAAAATATTCTAATAAAATAAAAATTTTAAAATAAAATATAATATATATATATATATATATATATATATATACTTGAACGTGATACCCCCCCTAAACTTGTGAATCAACAGGATATATATATATATATATATATATATATATATATATATATATATAATATATATATATATACTACTAAATAACTTTCTACCGATTATTTTGAAAAATGGGTAAATGGGTTTCCAAATAATACGTCATTATTTACAATAAATACTTCATAAAAAAATCACCTCAATATTTTTAACAACATTTATCATCATTATTATAATTCATAATATTAATCAACCAGGTCGTTCCCAGGAAAGAAGGGGCTTTCCAATAACGATTTCTCCCTATTGGCGCGTAATTAGGTGACCAAACCTCTCATTGGCAGAACTTCTAGACATCGTTAATATTGCAAATAATAATATTATTAACTCTGTCATCTCAATTATTGATTTAATAACATATAAAATATCGACAATAATTGAATCAAATAACGTGAGATACTATGCAACAATTACTGAAGCAATAATTGAACAAAACTGAGTGACTTCTCACGTAAGCATCAATAATCAATACCGTGTGCTACTATGCAACCACGCGTATTCTTGTATTTTAACACCGGGTATTTCAACAGTTAATGGTAAAACTTCCGCCATTATTTTCATAAAATATTTTTGTCATTTTCTCAATCCGACAATAATTCTGTTGTGGGGTCCACCAATGATTGTGCCGTCGTATGAATATTCCCTGTTAAAACGAATATTCTCCGACCAATCGAATATTATATAACAACTTCCTTACTTTGAAAAATTTATAAATATTACCCACAACTATAACATTATATCAAATTCACTCCATAATATTTAAAAATGATATTTATAGAAAAATCATCTTTATTAAAAAAGAGTTGGGGTCTTACAATCTCCCTTTCTTATGAAATTTCGCCCTCAAAATTAGGGTACGTAACTGGTATGTCGAAGAGGTAAGGATACCTTGATTTCTTTTCAGATTCTAATTCCCAGGTCATTTCCTCAACATCGTGGTTTCTCCACAAAACTTTGACTTGAGGTATAACCTTGGAGTGTAGAATATGTTCCTTCTTATCCAAGATTTGAACAGGAACCTCTTCATACGTTAAATCTTCCGCTATTTCGTCCAGTTCTAACTCAATAATGTGGTTCGGGTCTTCCACATATTTACGTAACATGAATATATGAAAAATGTTATGAACACGAGACATACTTGGCGGTAAAGCGAGTCTATAGGCCACAGTTCCTACTCGATCGAGGATTAAAAATGGGCCAATGAATCGAGGATTGAGCTTTCCTCTCTTTCCAAATCTCATAACTCCTTTCCATGGGGCAACACGTAACAACACATGATCTCCAATATCAAATTCCACGTCATTTCGATGAAGATCAACATAACTCTTTTGTCGATCTTGTGAGGTTTTTATACGTTGTCGGATCGTTTGAATCTTTTCCGTAGTCATACGTACCAACTCCAGTCCCAACAACGTTGCTTCACCCACCTCATCCCAGCATACTGGAGAACGACACTTTCTTCCATATAACGCCTCAAATGGAGTCATGCCAATACTTGCTTGATAGCTGTTGTTGTAGGAAAACTCCACCAACGGTAAAAACTTGTCCAAACTCCCCTTAAAGTCAAGGACACAGAGTCTTAATAAATCTTCAAGAGTTTGAATAGTCCTCTCTGATTATCCGTCCGTCTGAGGATGATATGCCAAACTAAATCGTAAATCCGTGCCCATAGCTTTTTACAAACTAACCCAAAATCGCGAAGTGAATCTTGGGTCTCGATCAGAAACTATGGATACTGGCATACCATGCAATCTTACAACCTCGTTTATGTACATACGAGCAAGACGTTCAAGTGTATATAGGTAAAAAATGAGCAAATTTAGTCAATCTATCAACAATGACCCAAATTACATCTATGCCTTGAGAAACCTTGGGAAGACCAGTAACGAAATCCTTAGTAATGTGCTCCCACTTCCATTCTGGAATTTCAAGTGGTTGCAATAAACCTTTTGGTACTTGATGCTCCGCCTTGACCTGTTGACAAGTTAGACACCTTAAGATAAACAGCGCTATCTCTCTCTTCATATTGCTCCACCAAAATGTATGACGAAGATCACGATATATTTTGGTACTCCCAGGATGGATTGCAAATGGTGTGTTGTGCGCCTCCATCATGATTTTATACTTTAAATCAGGGTCATTAGGAACACAAAGTCTGGAGTTGACTCAAAGTATTCTTTCTTCATCGATTCTTGCTCCTGGCATAGCACCTTCTTACACTTTCTTCCTCATACGCATCAGCTCCAGGTCTGTAGCTTAAGCAACTTTAACTTTATCGATTAAAGTCGGTTCTACTCGTATATTGGCCATCATCACGTGGGTCCCTAGAGTCTTTATCACTATCTTCATCCTTTGCAAATCATACAAAATGGGCCTTTGCGTTGACAATATCGCACTCGTACCCGCATATGATCTTCTACTCAATACGTCAGCTACCACGTTCGCTTTTCTAGGATGGTATTGGATGGTATGATCATAATCTTTCAACAGTTCAAGCCAACGTCGCTGTCGCATATTGCGTTCCTTTTAAGTGAAGAAATATTTGAGGCTTTTATGATTCGTAAAGATCTCCACTTTCTCCCCATACAAGTAATGCCTCAAAATCTTTAGTGCAAAAACGACTGCTGCCAACTCTAGATCATGAGTAAGATCATTCCACTCATATTCTTTGAGTTGTCGAGAGGCATAAGCTACGACTTTCCCATGTTGCATGAGAACACATCCTAACCCTTTGCCCGAAGCATCACTGTAGATGACAAATCCCTCCGAGACAAATGGTATTATGAAAACAAGTGCTGAGATAAGTCTCCTCTTGAGTTCTTGAAAACTCCTCTCGCATTCATCACTCCAACCAAATTTTGTATCCTTCCGAATCAGCTGAGTTAATGGAGTAGCGATTCGAGAAAACCCTTCTACAAATCTCCGATAATAACCAGCTAAGCCGAGAAAGCTACGTACTTCGGTCACTGATTTAGGTTGTTCCCAACTTTGAATAGCTTCTATCTTTGCCGGGTCAACAGATATTCCATGACTTGATACCACGTGCCCAAGGAATGCTACTTCCTCAAACCAGAACTCGCATTTCTTCAACTTGGCATAAAGCTTGTTTTCACGAAGCTTTTGGAGTATTAGCATCAAGTGTTGTTCATGATCTTCACGACTTTTGGAATATATGAGGATGTCATCAATAAAGACGACCACAAAGTGATCCAAATATTCATTGAATACTCGGTTCATCATATCCATGAAGGCAGCAAGAGCATTAGTCAATCCAAAAGACATGACTAGGAATTCATAATGCTCGTATCAAGTTCTGAAAGCCGTATTTGGAATTTCATTGGTTCTAATCTTTAATTGGTGATATCCGGAACGAAGATCAATCTTTGAAAAGAATTTGGCGCCTTGCAACTGGTCAAACAGGTCATCAATACGTGGTAATGGGTACCTATTTTTGATGGTGACATGATTCAACTCCGATAATCAATACAAAGTCGCATACTCCCATCTTTCTTCTTCACGAATAGTAATAGAACAGAGCACCCTAAGGAGAAGTACTAGGACGAATGAAACCGATGTCTAACAATTCTCGCAGTTGGGTCTTTAACTCTTGAAGTTCAATAAGAGCCATTCGATATGGGGCTTTGAAAATAGGTTTTGTACCGGGTTCAAGGTCGATACAAAATTCAATTTCATGCTCTGGGGGTAGGCCAGGAAGTTCTTTAGGGAATACGTTAAAAAATTTATTAACAATAGAAATATCATTCAAAATTGATGAATTTTTGTTTAGATCTATGACATGAGCTAAGAAAGCTTGACATTCGTTTTTCAATAAACGAATAGCTTTATGGCTTGAGATGGCAGTGATTGATTTTAATGGTTTGGTTGCTTAAATTCGCATAATAGGTTGGTTAGGAATATGAAAGCTAACAACCTTACAAAAATAATCAATTTTTGCATGATGAGTAGTTAACCAATCAATCCCTAGAATTACGTCAAATGCAAGTATTTTCAATAAAATAAGATCGACCAATGTAATGTGAGGAACCGATTTGAACCAAACAAGGCTTATAAGCAAGTGGATGTAATGAAGGTTTCTCCCAACGGAGTTTCAACAAATAAGTCAAAGTCTAATTTCACCGGAGTCAAATTTAAACGTTGAGCGCAAGTAGGAGAAAAAAAAGAATGGGTAGAACCGGTATCAAATAAGGTATATACTTCGCTAGAGTTTATGATAACCTTACCCGTGATGACCTCGTTCGGGTTCCTTGCTTTCTGGGAGGTCACGACAAACGCTCTCCCTTGAACTACCAGTTTTGTCTTGTCTAGGACGGCCTTTGATGCCTTCATCCCAACTGGACTTGCCTTCGGTGCATGACAAAATCGGGTCAGGTGACCTTCTCTTCCATAATTATAACATTCTTTGGATGGCATCGCGCAGTTTGGACTGATGTGCCCCTCCCCTTCACATTTGAAGCATATGATAGGTGGTCGTTCTCCTTCCTTAAGGACGGGTGCTGATGCTGACGTCTTTCCATCATTGTTGAATCTCCTCTTCTTAAAAGGTCCACTCTTATTGTTTTGACCATGATTACCACCGAAGTGGTTACCATTTCTGGCTTGATTCCCTCCACGCTTATTATCACCGCTTCGATGACCGCTATCACTGGTATTATCATTTTGTCAGCTACTCTCTTTTGGTTGGGTTGACTCAATATCGCGCTCCAATAACTGAGCCCTATTAACAACATCTGAATACAAACACAGTTTATGAGATATAAGATATTGACGTATCTCAGGTTTCAAACCTCTTAGAAACATTCGTGTCATTCTCTCCTCATTATCAACCAAATGGGACGCAAACTGAGACAACTCGGCGAACTTGGCTTCGTACTGCGACACGATCATGTTATTTATCTCCAGCTTGATGAACTCTACCTCTTTTATGTGACGAATACTTTCAAGAAAGTACTTGTCGTTGAACAGTTCTTGGAACTTCTCCCAAGTCATCTTCAGTGCGGTAGGTTGAGTACGCTTTACAGATTCCCACCAGTAATCTGCCTCTGCTCGCAACATGAAGGTGGCAAAGGGAACCTTTTGCTCCTCGAAGCATCCCAAGACATCAAATATCTTGCAGATCTGCTTTATCCACGTCTCCGCCTTAAGTGGTTTTGGTTCTCCAAAAAACTCTGGTGGTCCCAGTTCCTTGAACTACTTAGCGGTGACCGTCCGAGAGTTGCCAGTGTTTTCACCTGCATTTTGGACAGGAGCCGCTCTTGCCTGATGTTGCATGAATTGCATAAAGCCTCTGAACATTCCATCGTTCATCATTTTGGTCGGTGTTGTTATTTGCATGAGGATTGTCGCCTTCTTGATGCACATTGTCACGATTATTGATCTGTGGAGACTCAACGGTCTCTCATGCTCCATTGTTATTCTCAACATTCTCTATGTCATTTTCAAATACTTCCACAAAACAAGGGTTAATTAACATATCACATATTATCCTTATACTCTAACCGACTAATTAAATAACAAATAAACTAAGGTAGGTCATAATACTAGCGAAGGAATTAAAATCTCTCCCTCCTAGTTCTTGTCTCACATCTCAGCCAGGGATCATATCCCTAAGCTTTGATACCAACTGTGATGCCCCCAAAATAGGTATACATCACCTATTCCGAGTCGCCAAATACATGGTACAGAATACAAATACAATCTTAAATATACAACAAGAGCTGTGAGTTTTAATACAAATATTGTCTTCTAGACAATATCCACTCTCAGAATAAGTCCTCATTACAATTATTATCACACTATTTCATAGAATAGTGAGGACTACTAATGTTATCATCCGGACCGTCACTCCATTCCCCGACTAGTCCTTGTTACGTTCTCATTTCCTGAAGAGAACAATGAAAGCAAAAAGGGTGAGCTCAACTAGCCCAGTAAGAAATATTATGACTAAAATATTGCAGAATAAATTATCGTTAGCCTTCAATAGTGTTAAACTGATAAAATATAACAAGCATCAAGTTTAACTACAGCGGAACAAGCAATCCATTAAAAGAGTCAAGTAGAGAATAAAATCTACTATCTTTTATGATTTAAAAAAAATTCATCACTTTTATCGCTGAGACTCAGCTTAATAATTAATCCACATCATCTCTGTACTACGACCAATGATATTCATTAGTATCACAACCACAAATTATCCATGCACTACGGGACAAGGATATTCGTGTATTCATCAATGGTCATGATCATGCCAACAACTGTCCATCAATGCACTACGGGCCAATGAGGACTTTTACCACATCATTTGTAATATTATGGCCATGATTACAAGAATAATCCACCGGTCATAATCATACCAAGTCCATCTATGCACTACACAGTGCCATGGATGACTTTCAACAAAATATAACATGAGGATGATGACAATGATATAAGAATTCAATAAAACAAGTTCAAGAATTAATTTATCCAGAACTAATAACGTCCAAATTGTCAACATGATACTTCTTTCAGAGAGTAAAATTCAAGAATGCTCGGAAGAATATTTCCATGAAAAGATCTTTGGATGAAGCGCAAATATCAAGGATAGTCCACTAATTTCATGGAGTATAGAAGTCAAAACTTTAACCAACCGAGTATAATAATAAAGAATGGAATAAGAAAAAAGAAATCACCGGGCATGAAATAGACCGCATGCAGATAAAGTTATTCCAACGTAATAATAAATAACGGAACTAGGTCCTGCGTAAACTCATAGGCGAGGATATTCCAATAGAATAATAAATAATGGAACCGAGTCGAGGCTAAATTGCAGCATGACAGGATGTTCCAACATAATAATAAAGAATGGAATAATGAAGAATTTCAAGTGTATGCGGTTTTCAGATAGACAAAAGTTATTCCAACATAATAATAAAGAATGGAATAATGAAGAATTTCACCAAGTATAGGGTAGCTCAGCGTTAACAAGTTATTCCAATAGAATAATAAAGAATGGAATAACAAAAGTTCTCTTCATGAATACAAAAGAAATAATACCCTTACCGTAAAAAAAGAGTATTCAATTGGTAGGTAAGGATATTCTTGAAGAAAACTTGCACTACGCTCAAAACTTCTTAAAACTCTAAAGAAATACGCTCAAGATTATAGAATAGAATTCTCTAAAATTTTTGGTGTGATTTCAATTCTAACTAAGCATCCTATTTATAGGAGAATGGAAAGGGTACTATGCAATAAAATATTCTAATAAAATGAAAAATTTAAAATAAAATATAATATATATTATATATATTATTTATATATAACATATGCGGTTTTCAATTCACAGGATGAATCCGTGATTACTTTTTTCCCTTACCATTTATATAATATATATATATATATATATATATATATACTTGAACCCGTGATACCCCCCCCAAACCGTGAATAAATAGGATAATATATATATATATATATATATATATATATATATATAATTATATATATATATATATATTTATCTTGAATAACTTTCACCGATTATTTTGAAAAATGGGTAAATGGGTTTCCAAATAATACGTCAATATTTACAACAAATACTTCATAAAAATATCACCTCAATATTTTTAACAACATTTATCATCATTATTATAATTCACAATATTGATCAACCAGGTCGTTTCCAAGAAAGAGGGGGCTTTCCAATAAGGATTTCTCCCTATTAGCGCGCAATTAGGTGACCAAACCTCTCCTTGGCAGAACTTCTAGACATCGTTAATATTGCAAATAATAATATTAATAACTCTGTCATCTCAATTATTGATTTAATAATATATAAAATATCAACAATAATTGAATCAAATAACGTGAGATACTATGCAACAATTACTGAAGCAATAATTGAACAAAACTGAGTGACTTCTCACGTAAGCATCAATAATCAATACCGTGTGCTACTATGCAACCACGCGTATTCCTGTACTTTTAACACCGGGTGTTTCAACAGTTAACGATAAAACTTCTGTCGTTATTTTTATAAATTATTTATGTCATTTTCTCAATCCGATAATAATTCTATTGCGGGGTCCACCAATGATTGTGCCATCATACGAATATTCCCTGTTAAACGAATATTCTCCGACCAATCGAATATTATATAACAACTTATGTACTTTGCAAAATTTATAAATATTACCCACAACTATAACATTATATCAAATTCACTCCATAATATTTAAAAATGATATTTATAGAAAAATCATCTTTATTAAAAAAAAAGTTGGGGTCTTACAATCTCCCCTTCTTATGAAATTTCGCCCTCAAAATTAGGGTACGTACCTGGTATGTCGAAGAGGTAAGGATACCTTGATTTCATTTCAGATATTAATTTCCAGGTCATTTCCTCAACATCGTGGTTTCTCCACAAAACTTTGACTTGAGGTATAACGTTGGAGCGTAGAATATGTTCCTTCTTATCCAAGATTTGAACAGGAACTCTTCATACATTAAATCTTTCGCTATTTCGTCTGGTTCTAACTCAATAATGTGGTTCGAGTCATCCACATATTTACGTAACATGAATATATAAAAAACGTTATGAACACGAGACATACTTGGCGGTAAAGCGAGTCTATAGGCCACAGTTCCTACTCAATCGGGGATTAAAAATGGGCCAATGAATCGAGGATTGAGCTTTCCTCTCTTTCCAAATCTCGTAACTCATTTCCATGGAGCAACACAAGTAGAGTGATGTCGACGATAATAGATGTTGTTCTAAGTTATAGAACATGAATATTATGAAGTATAATGATGCTTAACATTAATAAATGATATATTAGATAAGTTGAATATGCATACTAAGCACACACAAGAGAGACAAATTGGGCGTGTGACGAATAAACGTCGAAACGCCATGATAAGTGATAATGAACATAAAAAGTGTTTTAAATCAAATGAAATGAATATAATAAGATATTAAATAGTGTTAATATAAGACCAATAATGATTCCTAACAAGACTTAAACACTTGAATGAACTTTAAATATGAAATACAGTGAGATATAAGTTGAAAGTTAACACAATCAAATTGAACATTGTGTATTTATGATAGGAAGGGTTATGAGGCGTAAATTAAAGTTTACATTACAACTACTATGCGTTCTTTATGTGACTAATAGTTAATGTGAATGATTATATAATTGTGTAGGGCACGTGAAGTGCGAGATATCTGTAAGCTGTTAAACTGTTATTGGTAAACAATGATCAAGGTAAGTCTTTCAGTTCATATTTGCTATGTGAACTTAGTGATTAACCGTTTTAAATCTTTATTGCAAAGAGCATATTGTGTTATATATATGTTGAATGTATGAAATGTTAAAGTCAACTTATGATCACGTTGATTGAGTAAAACATGCTTGATTGAGTAAGGAACTCAATCTTTATACTTGTTATATGAACCTGTAATATATATGTGATGTTAGTCCAATGTTTATTAGATATATGTTAAGCATGTTACTATGTGCTTTACATGATGCATGAAAAGCTGTTAAATTTTGTTGGTCATCGAGCTCAACCTTCCAAATAACCATTTTGCGGAGTTAAGGATTGAAGGTAACACTATGTGCTACTTTAATGACGTGGATCGGAAATAATACGAAGATAAATATTTTAGCTAAAGTTGTTAATTCTTTTATACCATGATTAAGACTCATGAGATGTACTAAATGTTTTATGATGTATAGTTTTATGTTGAGTTGTAAAGCTAATGTTAGAGTTATCTCGATATGTAAAGGTTATCAAATTGAAATGTAAAATTTTATAATAACGGTGATAAAGTGAATCATAAAATAAGATTGATTCAAAGACATGTAGATGATAAAGGTTTTGATTCAGGGAATTAGAGTAAGAAGACATAAAAGTTTAAATTATTTCGCATTTTATATAGTTTAACATTGAATAATGATGTAAAATCAGAAGGTAGATGTATTAATAACGACCGAAGTTGAGAATTAAATTGTATGAATTTTGGGGTACATTATGGTTGGTATCAAAGTCATGAGGTTATAAACCTTAGGTAGGAGTACCATAAGCAAATAACTTTAGAGAAGGAAGATGAAGATAATGGAAGAATACACTCAAATAGAGTTTGAATAAAAAGAAGTAATTTAAGAAATTTATAAAGAAAGGATTAAAACATGCATGAGAGGATTCAAAGAAGAATCTCGCTGAGTTATAAGGAGTATGAATGTGGGGTTACCCAACTCCAATAATAAGAATGTAAGGTGATAATAAATAGACAATGTCTATAAGAAGAGAATGATAAAGAAGTTAAGAATTAAAAAAGTTATATTTAAGTATGGTACAATTGTACTCTTTAATGGTTGATGTATGGTATCTGGGCTAAACGATTCCTTCATAGAGTGGAGGTATATACGAACTAGCAACTCCGAACCTAGTTTATTGGTTGTTTGTGGGAAACCACCTCGGATACCATATTAAAAAGCTATTAGAGACTCGATGTGTACCAAGTGTAGAAAGTGGATCGTATGATGAAAATGTGAAACTCAAATGAAATGTTGAGCAATGTAAATGAAGCTAGAAATTCTTAAAGTAAGAATTGTTATATAAACAAGAAAATTTAAAGAAGAATCTTGAAGAGACATAAAGATAAGAAATTAGAGTTGCCTAACTCCAATAGCCAATATAACGAATAATGTAAGTAAATGATGAAAAGGGGAAAGAAATAGGATCATAAAACAAAAGCGATCGGGAGTTAAGAAAAGAATTTTAAGGAGATGATTATGGAATAAGATCACGACGTGATCCATTTTAAGTTATAAGAGAAAGATGGTTTGTAATATTTGAATAATTATAGCTTGATGCTATGAAGATGATGTACTATGAAATAGTATGAGGAGTTATAGATGATGTGATACGAGGAATTCAGTATCGAGCAAAAAAAGCAAGTTAAGAGTAAGATAGAGTTAGGTGGGATTTCAATTGAGGACTCATGTGATGGCTAAGTTGTAAAAATCTTTGTATGGGCGAGGGTTTTGTGCTTGCACTTAGTTTATCACATTGATAATCATTGGAATGTTGGTGTCTTGCTATCAATGTATATATAAATGAAAAGGTGATGCTTTTCTCATGTGTATATTTGATAGTTAGAAACTATTAAGATTAGTCATATATTATTAGGATTAGGTGCGGTTCTTAAAACTAATGCATATGGTAAGTTTGTGACTCACAATAATATGGTATGTTTTGAACCCTCAAATGAATGGACGCCATGGTCCGACTAGGATAAGTTCTTAAACTCATACTATTGTGGCAAGTTCCTGAACTTCCAATGTGCTGTAAGTTTGATGAACTATACTGGGTATATAGGAGGATTATAAGTTGAAATACAAGAATATTTAGTATAAAGATTGAAATTGATGGAGAAAATTAGGTATTCCAAATCTTCTAGTGTTGCTAGATTTTCGAAATTTATTGACTTCGTGCTGATGTTTGCACTTCTATTTTATTGAAAAACATTGGATCAAATAATGAAACCAATGAGTTTTAAAAATAATACCATTATTCGTATGTCTATGCTAATTATTTTGGCTAGACAAAAATAATTTAAAATATATCAAAATGTATTTTTATATCATCAATGTATCAAAACGATAGAGTCATCAATGCAATATTACTTAGTGTTGGATGTGATCTAAGGATCGTCATCCCACTATGTTATGATGTAGTATGATAAAATAACCAAATGATCGAATCCTCAAACAAACTGTAAATACAATGCGGTATCATAACGCCATAAAAATATTTTTGAGATTTCTTTAAGATATGAGAATATATATATATATGTGTGTGTATATTTATATTTCGATTGATGTCTAGATTGTTGTAGAAGTCTATTCTATTTGGTTCAGCTAGACGAATATTGAAAGATGTTCATGAAATTCAAGCGTTTCTTGAGAAGTTATGCCAAACCAAATTATTTTGGTGTGGATTCAGATGTTGAAAAGCTGAGGTGAACAACCCTGTAAAAGGGGACATGTTATCGGAGACAATGGTTCTGAAAGTAACGCATATAGTCGTTACGATGTTAAGATGTAATACGTTATGCACGACGTATGTAACACCCCAACTTTTATGAATAAAGAATAATTTTCTCGAAATATATTTTTGAATATTATGGTGTGGATTTGATATAATGTTATAGTTGTGGGTAATATTTACAAATTTTGCAAAGTAAGCAAGTGGTTATATAATATTCGATTGGTGGGAATATTCATTTTAACAGGGGAATATTCATACGATCAAGACAATCATTAGTGGACCCATAATGGAAGTATTGTCGTAGTTAGAAAATGACATAATTATCTTTTTAAAAATAACGGTGAAAGTTTTACCGTTAAACTGTTGAACTACGATAGTAAAAGTACAAGAATATGCTTGGTTGCATAGTAGCACTCACCAGTATTGATTATTGATGCTTACGTGAGAAGTCACCGATTATACTCAATTATTGCTATAGTAATTGTTGCATCATATCTCTCATATTATTGATTCGATTATTGTCACATGATATCATCCGCATAATATGATATATTATTAAATCAATAATTGAGACTACAAAGTTATTCATATTATTAAATTGTAATATTTACAATGTCTAGAACTTACATCAAGGAGAGGTTTGGTCATCTAATTCTTGGCCAATAAGGAGAAATCTTTATCGGAAAGCCCCTCTTTCCAGGGCGACATTTGGTTGATAAATATTGTGAGTTATAATATTAATGACGAATAAGTTCGTGTTGATTAAAGATGAAATTGATAGTTTCATTGTATTGGAATTATTAGTGTTAGTGGAAATCGATATTTATTTCGATACAAATTGATGTCTGGAAGTTATACTGACCAGTCGGGTAATTAATTGGATAAATGAGCAATTAATTGCTATTACTTCACATGATTATAACTATTTGCTCACATGTGTGTATTATTGATTCACATTCTTGTACTATTAGGGAGTATGTGCAAGATTGATAATACTTGCATGACTAAGTTAAAAATGGAGGTATAGATGGAGGTACTATATTGTAATTCGTATTTTCACATGATTATAACTATTGATTCACATGATTGAACTATTGATTCACATTATTTACTATTAGGGGAAGTGGTGCAAGTTTGATAATACTTGTAGGACTAAATTAAAAATGAAAGAAAAGTTGAAGGTATTGTACTGTAATATTTCGAGCCCCAAAATGTACAATTATCGAAACTATATTTTCCTATAAATAGAAGCTCATTCTTCCTTCATTTCTCACCAATTCACTAAAGCTTTAGAAAAATTATTATAGAGAAAAAGAAGAAGAGAAGTCTGATACCTCACTATTCCAATATCTTGTTTCTTCTAAGGTAAGGGGTATTATTTCTTTCATATTCATGAAGAGAGCTATTGTTATTCCATTCCTTATTATTATGTTGGAATAACTCGCCTACATCTAAGTACCGCATACATGGTGAAATTCTTCGTTATTCGATTCTTTATTATTATGTTGGAATAACCTCGGCTCACATGCCAAGTACCGCATACATGATGAAATTCTTCTGTTATTCTATTCTTTATTATTATGTTGGAATATCACATGCATAAGACCCCAACTTTTATGAATAAAGATGAATTTTCTATAATTATCATTTTGAATGAATTTGATATAATGTTAGTTGTGGGTAATATTTATAAATTTTGCAAATCATGCAAGTTGTTATATAATATTCGATTGGTGGGAATATTCATTTTATCGGGGAATATTCAGACGATGACACAATCATTAGTGGACCCCACAATGAAATTATTGTCGGATTAAGAAAATGACAAAAAATAATTAATGAAAATAACAACGGAAGTTTTACCGTTAACTGTTGAAACACCCGGTGTTAAAAGTAAATGCGAGAATACGTGTGGTTTTGCAAGTAGTAAGACACAAGATTGATTATTGATGCTTACGTGAGAAGTCATCGGATTTTATTCAATTATTATCGATATTTTATATATTATTAAATCAATAATTGAGATAATGAGTTATTAATATTAATATTTGCAATATTAACGATGTCTAGAAGTTACGCCAAGGAGAGGTTTGGTCACCTAATTACTTGCTGATAGGGAGAAATCCTTATTGGAAAGCCCCTCTTTCTCGAGGAGCGACCGATCGATTAATAGTGTGAATAATAATAATGATGATGAAGTTTTATTTTATTAGTATTATTAATGTAATAAAATAGAAAAGCTTTTTATATAAAAGCAGAATACTTTTATAAAGTTATTCGTTTTATTAGGCTAATAGTAAAATATTTTATATATAAAATGAATACTTTTATAAAGTTATTCATTTTATTAGACAATAATTAGAATATATTATATTTTATTATGCATAGTATTTGTATAGTGGTCGCATAGTGTTTGTATAGTAAAATCTTTTTAAAAGTTATTCGTTTTTATTATATTATAAATAGAATATATTATATTTTATTGTAAACCAATCTGGACCGTCCATTTAAAGTAAATCGATCCTGGACCGTTTTTTGGATTGGTTCTTATTCAGATCCATTCTTCTAAAAATAAGCTCATTCCTTCATTATTTCTTACTTAATTCTTTGAAACTCTAGAGAGAAAAGCGTAGAGAGAATTATTCTTCTATCTCGAGCGTATTTCTTTAGCGTTTAAGAAATCTTTGAGCGTGAAGTGCAAGTTTCTTCAAGTATATCCCCGCCCTACCGTGGAGTACTCTTCTTTATAAGGTAAAGGGTATTATTTTTTTCATATTCATGAAGAGAACTTACGTTATTCCATTCTTTATTATTCTCATTGGAATAACTTGTATAATGCTGGTCTACCCTATACTTGGTGAAATTCTTTTGTTATTCCATTCTTTATTATTCATTGGAATATCGTTTGCATGCGTTTTACGTCGGACTTGATTTCCGTTATTTATTATTACATTGGAATATCCATGTCTCATGCATTTTATGCCGGACGGGTTCCGTTATTTCTTATTCATTGGAATAACTCGCCCATAAGTACCGCATGCATGGTGATTTTCATTGTTATTCCATTCTTTATTATTCTATTGGAATAACTTATCAATCTGATACCGTATGTATGGTGATTTCTGTTGTTATTCCATTCTTTATTATTACATTGGAATATCACGCTTCAATGCGTATTACGCTTTAATTCAGTTCCGTTATTTATTATTCTGTTGGAATAACCTGTCTATGCGAAGTACCGCATGCATGGTGATTTCTTTTGTTATTCCATTCTTTATTATACTCAGTTAGTTAAAGTTTTGACTTCTATACTCCATGAAATTAGTGGAATATCCTTGATATTTACGCCTCATCCAGTATCTTTTCATGGAAATATTCTCCTGAGCATTCTTAAATTTTACTCTACAAAGAAGTATCATGTTGACCATTTGGATGTTATTAGTTCCTGAATAAATTAATTCTTGAACTTGTTTTATTGAATTCTTTTATCATTGTCATCATCCTCATGTTTATATTTTTTTTGAAAGTCATCCGTGGCTTTATAGTGCATAGATGGACTTGGTATGATTATGACTGAGGATTGTTTCGGTGTAATCATGACCATAATGTTACAAATGATGTGGTAAAAGTCCTCATTGGCTTAGTAGTGCATTGATGGACGGTTGTTGGCATGATCATGACCATTGATGAATACACGAATATCCTTGGCCCGTAGTGCATGGATAATTTGTGGTTGTGATACTTATGAATATCCTGGTCAGTAGATGCGGGGATGATGTGGATTATTTATTTGTTGAGTCCCATGATAAAAGTGATGAAAAACCTTTTAAATCATAAAAGATAGTAGATTTTATTCTCTACTTGACTCTTTTAATGGATTGCATGTTCCATTGCGGTTAAACTTAATGTCTATTGTATTTTATCAGTTTAATTGTTGAAGACTAATGATAATTTTTTTGCATTATCTTAGTCATAATATTTCTTACTGGGCTAGTTGAGCTCACCCTTTCTTTCACTGTTCTCTTCAGGAAATGAGAACGTAGTCGGGACTAGTCGGGGAACGGAGTGACGGTCCAGATGATAGTATTAGTAGTCCTCACTATTCTATTAAATAATGTGACAATAAAAGTAATGAGGACTTATTCTGAGAGTGGATATTGTCTAGAAGACAATATTTGTATTAAAACTCATAGCTTTCTTGTTGTATATTAAAGATTGTATTTGTATTCTATACCATGTATTTGGCGACTCAGAATAGGTGATGTATACTTATTTTTGGGGCGTCACACTGTCTGTGCGGATTATGCTAGACATGGTTCCATTCTTTATTATTCTGTTGGAATAACATCGCATGCATGGTGAATTCTTTGTTATTCCATTCTTTATTATTCTGTTGGAATAACCTGTCTGTGCGGTCTATCGCATGCATGGTGAATTCTTCTGTTATTCCATTCTTTATTATTCTATTGGAATATCCTGTCTGTACGGATTACGCATGACCTGGTTCAATTCTTTATTATTCTGTTGGAATAACATGTCTATGTGGATTATCACATGCATGGTGAATGATCCTTCTTATTCATTCCTTATTAAATTGTGGAAATGATCTGTTTACGTGGATTACCGCATGGAGGGTGAAAATTCATTTGCAGTTTCATATATTCTATGATACTCATTTGGTTAAAGTTTTGGCTTCTATACTCCATGAAATTAGTATAATATCCTGGATATTTGCACTTCATCCGGTATCTTTTCATGGAAATATTCTTCCGAGCATTCTTGAATTTTACTCCCACAAAGCAAAGATCATGTTGACAATTTGGACGTAATTGATTTCAAGATAAATTAACTTATAAATCTTTAAAATTTATTCTTGAACTTGTTTTATTGAATTATTATTTCATTGTCATCATCCTCATTACTTATATATGTGATGAAAGTCATCTTTAGCTTACGTGCATAGATGGACTTGGTATGATTATGACCGAGGATTATTCGATATAATCATTAATTGTAATGTTATAAATGATGTGGTAAAAGTCCTCAGAGCACATAGTGCATTAATGGGATGATTTTTGGTATGATTATGACTAGGGATTATTCGGTATATAGTCATGACCATTGATGATTTAATGAATATCCTTGGCCCCGTAGTGCGGGGATGACTCGATGATGTGGTTAAGTTATTGTCGAGTCTCGGTGATAAAATTGATGAAAACATTTTAAATCATAGAAGATAGTAGATATCATGCTCTACTTGACTCTTCTAATGGATTGCTTATTCCACTATAGTTAAACTTGATGTCTATTGTATTTTATCAGTTTAACATTGTTGAAGACTAATGATAATTTATTCTACATTATCTTAGTCATAATATTTCTTATTGGGCTAGTTGAGCTCACCCTTTCTTTCACTGGTCTCTTCAGGAAATGAGAACGTAGCCGGGACTAATCGGGGAACGGAGTGAAGGTCCAGATGATAGCATTAGTAGTCCTCATTATTCTGTTAAATAGTGTGACCATAAATGTAATGAGGACTCCATTGAGTGTGGATATTGTCTAGATGACAATATTCTTATTAAAACTCTTAGATTATGTTTTGTCATATTTTACACGACTGTTGTATAATTAAGTTGTATTTGAATTTTGTACCATGTATTTAGCGACTCAAGATGGGTGATGTATACCTATTTTGGGGGAGTCACAGTTGGTATCAAAGCTTACGGATATGATCCCTGGCTGAGATGTGAGACAAGAACTAGGATGGGAGTTTGGGAATTTTTTAGTATGACCTACCTAAGTTTATTTGGTATTTAATTGGTTGGTCAGAGTATAGGGATAATATGTGATATGTTAATTAACCCTTGTTTTGTGACAGTATTTGAAAATGGCATCCGAAAATGTTGAGATAAACAATGAAGCACATGAGACCGTTGAGTCACCACAGATTAATGCCCAGGATAATGTGCAATAGGAAGACAATAATCCTCATATAAACAATAACACCGATGAAATGGTGAACGATGGGATATTCAGAGGCTTTATGCAATTCATGCAACATCAGGCGAAAGCGGCTCCTGTCCAAAATGCAGGTGGAAACACTAACAACTCTCGGATGGTCACCGTTAAGCAGTTCAAGGAGTTGGGACCACCGGAGTGTTTTGGAGAGCCAAAACCACTTAAGGCGGAGACATGGATAAAGCAGATCAACAAAATATTTGATGTCTTGGGATGCTCCGAGGAGCAAAAGGTTCCCTTTGCCACCTTCATGTTACGAGCAGAGGCAGATTACTGGTGGGAATCTATAAAGCGTACTCAACCTGCCGCACTGAAGATGTCTTGGGAGACGTTCCAAGAACTATTCAACGACAAGTACTTTCCTGAAAGTATTCATCACATGAAGGAGGTAGAGTTCATCAAGCTTGAGCAAAACAATATGACCATGGCACAGTATGAAGCTAAGTTTGACGAGTTGTCTCGGTTTGCGTCCCACTTGGTTGATAATGAGGAGAGAATGACGCGGATGTTTCTAAGAGGTTTGAAACTCGAGATACGTCAATACCTAATTTCTCACAAACTGTGTTTGTATTCAGATGTTGTGAATAGGGCTCAGTTATTGGAGCGCGATAATGAGTCAACCCAACCAAGAGAGAGCAACCGACAAGTCGATAATACCAAGTGGTAGCGATCCATCGAGCGGTGACAACAAACGTGTAGGGAATCAACATGCCGAAATGATAATCACTTTGGTGGTAATCATGGCCATGACAATAAGAGTGGACATTTCAAGAAGAGGAGATTCAACAAGGATGGAAAGACGTTAGACCAACACCTGTTGTTAAGGAAGGAGAATGACCACCGATCGTATGTTACAAATGTAGAAGGAAGGACATAAGTCAAGCGCGCGATCACGATCTAAAGCGTGTTATAATTGTGGAAAAAAGGTCACCTAAGCCCGATTTTTTGTCGTGCACCAAAGTCAAGTCCATTTGGGATGGAGGCATCAAGGGTGTCCTGCATAAAGACAAAACCGTAGAGTTCAAGGAGGCGTTTGTCGTAACCTCCCAAAATGCGAGGAATCCGAACGAAGGCGATCACGGGTAAGCTAATCATAAACTCTAGTGAAGTTTATACTTTATTTGATACTGGTTTTACCCATTCCATTATTTCTCCTACTTGCGCTCAACGTTTAAATTTGACTCCGGAGAAATTAGACTTTGACTTATCTGTTGAAACTCCGTTGGGATAAACCTTCATTACATCCACAGTTTATAAGTCTTGTTTGATTCAAATTGGTAACCGCACATTACCTGTCGATCTTATTTCTTTGAAAATACATACATTTGATGTGATTTTAGGGGTTGATTGGTTAACTATTCATCATGCTAAAATCGATTATTTTCGTAAGGTTGTTAGCTTTCATATTCCTAACCAACCTATTATGCGAATTCAAGCAACCAAACCACTAAAATCAATCATTGTCATATCAAGTCATAAAGCTATTCCTTTATTGAAAAATGGATGTCAAGCTTTCTTAGCCTATGTCACGGATTTAAATAAAGATACGTCAGATTTGAATGATATTTCCATTGTTAATAAATTTCCTGACGTATTCCCTCAAGAACTTCCTGGCCTACCCCCAGAGCATGAAATTAAATTTTGTATCGACCTTGAATCCGGTACAAAACCCATTTCCAAAGCCCCATATCGAATTGCTTCTATTGAACTTCGAGGAGTTAAAACCCAACTAAAGGAATTTTTAGACATCGGTTTCATTTCGTCTAAGACGTCTCCTTGGGGTGCTCCTCACAGGACGCGCCCCAAATCCAGGTCCTTGAACCTTGAATCTGGTCCACCACGATACTACTATCGTCAAACTATTATATCTTTTATTCATAACTTAATGAATATAACTTTACTTATTACAATTTAGAATATAAATTCTTTTTATTTCCAGGATATGTGTAATGACCCCAAACTTTTATAAGTTTCTAATCTTGGTCATTTACTATTCTTGTTTTACATCACATTCGATGTTATACAAATAAGCGGAATAATTTAAACTTTCTTAATCTCCTTTGAAAATTAAACCTTTTATTGATATCTTAACTCGAATCAATTACAAATCCCTAAATCCAATTATTCTATGATTCACTTTATTCAATATTAGATAAATCTTTTACATCTCGATTTTAATTTCTCTATGTATCACATAGTACAACTTAATGAGATATTACACATTATAAACTACTATCATGTATATCTACTAGAACCAAGACATGGTTCAAGAGAATCTAGTTAAATAATAAATCAATCTCTCCTTCGATACTATTGGACTTTATCAATCAAGTATCACGTAACCTTTATTGTGTATCCTTAAACTCGCAAAAGTGGTTATTTGCAAGGTGAGCTCGATGTAAAATCAATCAATTCTAATAGTTTTCATGCAAAGACAAAGATATAATAATAGCATATTTAGTTCATGCATTCATAATCAATTAATATTTACTACGCATATTACTTCACATATAACAGTAGAGATTTATCAACATAAGCATATCCTCAAAGATCAACTTTCACATTTCATACATATCTCATATGTATTTCACATATAAACATTAACATTTTCATAGCATAATATACCTCAACTAATGCTTATCAAATTCATATAACAAATAGAACCTGAAAGACTTTTTTCGATTAAGTAGTTTATCAACTACGACTTAATCGCTAAAGCTTATCTCGCACTTCATGTATTCCTACACGATTATATAATCATGGATTCATATACATTATTCATACATTCATACAGTCTCAATGTAATAATAATGTTACATTGTTCTTTAACTAGGTTCGTAAAACCTACACTTCAATTTCTCATCATACACCTAGAATAGCTAGGTATGTATAGTATACCTTAACTACACATGTTCTATATCAACATTCATAAATCTTTCTCACACACTTGACTCTCTATGTGTTTGACACATATTTAAAGTCTATAGATACGCGATCTACATCGTTCTAACATTTTACAATGCTTTAATAAAATTTAACAACTCTGTGTTTTATATAACCATTACATGCTCTTATGCTTAAAATATCATCTATGTCAAGTTTTATAGCTTTAGACATTCATTACACATATGTTTTAAAGTTCAGACGACTACTAAAATAGTTTTTAACATCGCCTCATGGCCGCAATTTGCTGCTTGTGATTTGGCCTAGGATGGGCTTAATATGTGTCGTCCCCCGCGGACTCAGATTTGAATATTTAGTTCTCAGTTCACACTTCATTTCTTAACATGCATGAATGTTAACACATAATATTTAAACACATTAAGAGTTCATTTGTCAAATTTTAGAACCTCTTGTGGTTATTCAAAGTTGTTTTCCCACTTTAAGGCTTAACGACTTTCTTTAAAAAGATTCGATGTTTACAAGCTTTTAAACCATATATTGGTACTAATAATAAGCCTCTAGTAGCATGCTCATATGTATATATCTTATCTACATATGACTAGCATAGTTTCAACTTGAAATCTTACTTGCAAAACATGCTTTAATGACTTCTATTGTCAAACTAGATAAGTGTACTTATAGTTCATGTTTAAAGACATAAATAGTACTAGCATGCCATACTAAAGTAATCATGCAAGGCAACTTCAACTCACACATCATACTTGTTTCACATGTTTCTCTCTACGTCAAAATATAACCACTTCATGTTTTAATACTTAGTTTACAAAAGATAATGAAGTTTGTCTTTGAAATCATTTTATCATGAATGATGTAGTATAGCACATATAAAACTCTTATCATAAGTAACTAAGTCATGTGAACATCTTTTCAAGTTCAAAACCTATATCTTACAGCATTCATGTCCATTAGCTTATTATACTAAGCTTTTCTTGAAATTTCTCTAATCACAAGGTCTAACAAGTTTAATCATAAACAAAGACACTTCTAAACACCATATCATGCACATCTAAGTTTGAACTCAATCGTGTTTATAAACCACTAAGTTCGTAACTTATATAGCACATAAGCTTCCACAAGGTTTGTTTTCAAAATCTTGAAGTTTCTTTTTTAACACATACTAAGTCATGCTAATTCTTTCTATTATGAGCAAGGAAATCTTATATGTCATGTATAATATCACTCATTTTCATGTTACATCACTTAGAATAACATATTCCATCGTCGAGAGCACTATAATTGCGTATGTGCTCGCCGACGCCGCTTCGATCGCCTCCGAATACATAATAGTCACACAGATGACTATTTTACCCTTCTTAATGACCTCATATTGAAAACCTTAAAGAACAAAAGTTGTAGGGCTATTTGTCCTCGTTCTGGATCATCTTGAATCACCTCAATCGGAGTTCGTATGAAAATGTTATACCTAATTTACTACAAAGAAGTCACAATAAAGGCACCGCAGACATCGATGTCCGATGAGTTGTGCCCTAAATGGCCTTGGGGGGTGTGCTACACCCCCAAGTCACAAAACAGCCCTCGTGCTCGCTTCTTCAGCGATTACATGCACCAAAACTCCTTCCAATGATCATAACATGAGTTATACTCATCCAAATCATCCATTTTCGATTCTATAAGTTTTTAACTCATAAAACTACAACATACCAAATATCCAACAATTAACATAAACATTAACTAACTCAAATATGAATTTCAAACTCATGTTCATACTAATTTTTTATGTTTTGACAACTTATTAATTCATTAACCATTTAATTCGTTTCTCAACCAAATTGGTTCGTTTAACTTTCGTTGTTTTTGTATTGAACTATATTAACAACATCTAATAAAAATTTATAGATTGCAACAATCCTTAGCCAATCCATTTTTGACTCAAAAGTGACTTTTTCTTGTTATTTCTAAGGAATTCAAGACTTAGGAATCAAAAACACAAACATTAGATTCATTACCTCTTGATGGCTTTAATCTTCTATCTATAACACTCAAACCTCTACTTGATCTCAATACTACTGAACTTTCATAACCAAATTCTCAGCAACTTAACAAACGTGAAATAGAAGAAGGAGACTATATTTATAGAGAAAACTTGGACAGGGCAATTTCATTACACTAAGGTTGAATTTATGGTGTAATGGAAGAAAACATTGGTTATTTGAGAGTTGTTCAACAACCCACCACGAGCCATCTTCATAGCTAATGATTTCTTGCTTGGAAGTTACGTATTTTAGCCTTAGGGCACTATTTATGTACTATTTTCTTAACTGATAAATCTTATATCTCAGCAACGTGTTTCCATTTTGATCAGTTAGTTATTTTAACTCCCAAATGTAATTTTAATGTACAATTGTTACCATATTAGGAAAATTTAGGGATTATAACATACTCACATCATATAATCCATGTACATTATACATGTAATAAAATATCGCAGTTAGGTATTGTTATCCGAGTAGTTGCATAATTATTTCTACTACTCACATTATCACATTATAACATTATTTAATATTAATGTTTATTCAAACATTTTAATCTCCAACCCAGTTTCTAGAATACACATATATTTAATTATTTCTGTATTACCACTACATATGATTTCACCGTACCACTTGGTACCTTATATCATTAATCTCAATTAAATGTCACACCTCACGTATTCTTAAGCCGTAGGTATTATATGTTACTACTGCTCATATTTTCCATATTACCGCTAGTAATATTACTTAATGATTATACCCACATTAATATTTTAATTGGGCTAAATATCATTTAGTTGGGTATTTTCAACCCACAGAATAATTAATTAATATTAATAATTTCTTTTCAATAATTATTATGCAATCCTCTAATTAATATAATATCATATTCTATAATATCGCTTAATTAACCAATAATTAATTCGGGTTAATTAATTAAACCTATTCAAATCCATTCATGGACAACCTAACTATCATTTAAGATTTTTATTATCCTTATGAGTCCTTAATACCCATTTCATAAACTTTAAATTCCAAAAATCGATTTTTACAGACCGAACAGTAAGCAATTGCTATTTCTGTCATGTGTCTGCGAAACTTCAAATGCAGCGCACTTGCTACCATACCAAATTTCAGAAGACAAGTTCGAATCGAAGAGAAATGAACCCTTACGCTTCTAAATACTTTACACATCCTCCTTAAGCATTAACTCGCGTTTAACATCAATCCTCTCTTTGATTACACCTCATCATGGTTACTATTTTCCTTAATAATTTAAGAATCACACTTGAGTTCCAAAACTCTATTTCCCTAAATTGTAACCAACTATACAACTCCTTTACGGTTTCATACCACCAATAACACAACACTCGAATATAACACATACATACATTCCTTTAATCTTCACTTCTCACTGTGTATCAATTTACTCACTAATTCTCTAACCACTTTAAAGATATATCGATTTTCTTCCCTCGTCAACAACGTACATATATACAAGTCCAAACACAGCACACCTCGAGTCTTTAATAGTATTCAATATAGTACACTGAGTGGTTTTCCACAAACAACCATTAATTCAGTTTCCGTCTCGTCTACACTGTTTTCACAGTGAGTTAGATCGCTTACCAATTCGTATATACCTCCGCTCTCTAAAGGAATCGTTTAGTCCAGCTCCTATACGTCAACCATTAAAGAGTAAGATTGCACTACCTTAGAATTGATATTCACTCGTACATATACTCAAGAAATTGGTGATTATCAAAGATATTTTAATGTCACCAACTTACTACTATAAAATAATTCTATAAATTATTTAATGTCAATGGATAAATCTTATCCATCTTCATATAACTTCATCACTACAATTTCTAACAAATATATAATAATGATATATATTTATTAAACACAACATTACTTATTACATAGCTCATATTATTACCTATGTAACACAATACCACATACTTCAGTAACACTGATATATATTTTTATTTGAACCCTTCACATGCCTTAATAATTTTATTCATTAAATCTTTATTTTAATATTTTTTGAAAGTTCGGGTTCTTACATCCTCTCCCCCTTATAAGGATTCCGTCTTCGGAATCACCGAAACCTCCTCTACTTTGGCTATTATTTGAATATTACATATTCTTTTGAATAATTTTATTCATTCTCTTTTGGAAGTTTTATTATAACTTGCTCACTTGCATTCTACCACATTCCCTTTCTAAGGAACACTCTACTCACTATATTCATCACACGGAAGATTAGAGTCTTCCACGATTTTTCAATAATCTGGGAAGTAGTATGAATAACCTTCGATTCCAATTTATCTTTGAGGGTCACACAAGGACAGTGAACCGGCTTCAACATAATCCTTCACACTACACACCATAGTGTTTATCTATCACGAAGACTTAAAAAACCCTATATATGTACATTAGGTGGCCAGCCTATTGTACCACTACGTTCATCATAACGTAGTGTTTTGTAATGACTTCATGCGTTACATTTCGGAACCATTGTCCCCAAAAACATGTCCCCTTATAGGTTGTTCACCTCGCCTTTTCCACATCCGAATCCGCTTTTGAGCAATGCGGCTTGGCGTAAATAGTCAAGAACGCTTGAATTTCACAAATATTTTTCAACAGTCGTCTAGTCGAATCAAATAGCTTAGACTTTTATCATCAATTCGGACATCAATCGAAATAATTTGGCCAACTTAATTGACCTTCTTTATAACTTAAAAGAAAACCAAAATTCTTTTATGACGTCATAATACCGTACCAGATTAGTAGTACGTTGAGGATTCCGCCATTATGTGACTTTGTCATAATATCGCTCCTTTAATCTTCACTTCATATAACTTCATGACGTCATAATACCGTTCCTTTAATCTTCACTTCTCGCCGTGTATCAAATTACTCACTAATTCTCTAACCACTTTAAAGGTATGTCGATTTTCTTCCCTCGTCAACAACGTACATATATACAAGTCCAAACACAACACACCTTGAGTCTTTAATAGTATTCAATATAGTACATTGACTGGTTTCCCACAAACAACCAACAATTCAGTTTTCGTCTCGTCTACATTGTTTTCACAGTGAGTTAGATCGGTTACTAATTCGTATATACCTCCGCTCTCTAAAGGAATCGTTTAGCCCAGCTCCTATACGTCAACCATTAAAGAGTTAGATTGCACTACCTTAGAATTGATATTCACTGTGATATATACTCAAGAAATTGGTGATTATCAAAGATATTTTAATGTCACCAACTTACTACTATAAAATAATTCTATAAATTATTTAATGTCAATGGATAAATCTTATCCATCTTCATATAACTTCATTACTACAATTTCTAACAAATATATAATAATAATATATATTTATTGAACACAACATTACTTATTACATAGCTCATATTACCCTATGTAACACAATACCACATACTTTAGTAACACATTATATATTTTTTATTTGAACCCTTCGCATGCCTTAAGAATTTTATTCATTAAATCCTTATTTTAATATTTTCTAAAAGTTCGGGTTCTTACACGTTTCTATTCGTTAAGAAGAAAGATGGAAGTATGCAACTTTGTATTGATTAGCTGGAGTTAAATCATATCACCATCAAAAATAGGTATTGTTGTTCCGTATTGATGACTTGTTTGACCGATTTGCAAGGAGCCAAATTCTTTTCAAAGATTGATATTCATTAGGATATCATCGGTTGAAGATTAAACTTATGACATTCCAAAGGCGCTTTCAAAACTCTAAGACGGGCATTATGAATTCCTAGTCATGTTTTTTGGATTGACTAATGCTCCCGCCGCCTTCATGGATATGATGAATCGAGTATTCAAGGAATATTTGGATCACTTTGTGGTCGTCTTTATTGATGACATCCTCATATACTCCAAAACCGCGAAGACCGTGAGCAACACTTGAGGCTGATACTCTAAAAGCTTCGTGAAAACAAGCTTTATGCCAAGTTGAAGAAATGCGAGTTCTGGCTTGAGGAAGTTGCATTCCTTGGGCACGTGATATCAAATCATGGAATATCTGTTGACCCGGCAAAGATTGAAGCAATTCAAAGCTGGGAGCAACCTAAGTCAGTGACCGAAGTACATAGCTTTCTCGGCTTAGCTGGTTATTATCGGAGATTCGTAGAAGGGTTTTCTCGAATTGCTACTCCATTAACTCAGCTGACTCGAAAAGATACAAAGTTCGGTTGGAGCGAGGAATTTGAAAAGAGTTTTCAAGAACTCAAAAGGAGACTCATTTCAGCACCTGTTCTGACAATACCATCTGGCTCAGAGGGACTTGTCATCTACAATGATGCTTCTGGCAAAGGGTTAGGATGTGTTCTCATGCAACATGGAAAAGTCATAGAATATGCTTCTCGACAACTCAAAGAATATGAGAGGAATTATCCTACTCATGATCTAGAGTCACAAAGCGATCATTTTTTGGCGCTTAAGATTTACAAGCATTACCTATATGGAGAGAAGGTGGAGATCTATACTGGATCATAAAAGCCTCAAATATTTCTTCACTCAAAAGGAACTCAACATGTGGCAACGACGATGGCTTGAGTTGTTGAAAGATTATGATCATACCATCCAATACCATCCCGAAAAGCGAACGTAAGAGTGACGCATTGAGTAAAAGATCATATACGTGTACGAGTGCAATATTGTCAACGCAAGGACCCATTTTGTATGACTTGCAAAGGATAGAAATAGAGTGAAAGACTCCAGAGACCCATGTGATGATGGTGAATATACGAGTGGAACCGACTTTAATCGATAAAGTTAAAGTTGCTTTCAAACTACGCACTCTAGAAATGATGCGTATGAAGAAGAAAGTGCAAGAAGGTGCTATTCCTAAGCAAGAATCGATGAAGAATGAATACTTCGAGTCAACTCCAGACTTTGTGTTCCTAACGATTCTGACTTGAAGTATAAAATCATAATGGAGGCACACAACACACCGTTTGCAAACCATCCTGGGAGTACCAAAATGTATCGTGATCTTTGACATACATTTTGGTGGAGCAATATGAAGAGAGAGATAATGGGTTTTATCTCAAGGTGTCTAACTTGTCAACGAGAGTCGGCGAGCATCAAGTGCCAAAAGGTCCATTGCAACCACTTGAAATTCCATAATGGAAGTGGGAGCACATTACCATGGATTTCGTTATTGGTCTTCCCAAGGTTTCTCAAGGCATAGATGCGATTTGGGTCATTGTTAATAGACTGACCAAGTCTGCTCATTTCTTACCGATACGAGAAACTTTTACACTTGAACGTCTTACTAGTATGTACATAAACGAGATCGTAAGATTGCATGGTATGCCAGTATCCATAGTTTCTGATCGAGACCCAAGATTCACTTCATGATTTTGGGTTAGTTTGCAAAAAGCTATGGGCACGGATTTACAATTTAGTTCGGAATATCATCCTCAAACGGATGGGCAGTCGGAAAGGACTATTCAAACTCTTGAAGATTTATTAAGACTCTGTGTCCTTGACTTCAAGGGAAGTTGGGACAAGTTCTTACCATTGGTGGAGTTTTCCTACAACAACAGTTATCAAGCAAGTATTGGCATGGCTCCATTTGAGGCATTGTATGGAAGAAAGTGTCGTTCTCGATATCTTTGGGATGAGGTGGGTGAAGCAACGTTGTTGGGACCAGATTTGGTACGTATGACTACGGAAAAGATTCAAACGATCCGACAACATATAAAAATCTCACAAGATCGACAAAAGAGTTATGTTGATCTTCATCGAAAAGACGTGGAATTCAATATTGGAGATCATGTGTTGTTACGTGTTGCTCCATGGAAAGGAGTTCCAAGATTTGGAAAGAGAGAAAAGCTCAATCCTCGATTCATTGACCCATTTTTAATCCTCGATCGAGTAGGAACTGTGGCCTATGGACTCGCCTTACCGCCAAGTATGTCTCGTGTTCATAACGTTTTTCACATATCTATGTTACGTAAATATGTGAAAGACCCGAACCACATTATTGAATTAGAACCAGACGAGATAGAGGAAGATTTAACGTATGAAGAGTTACCTGTTAAAATCTTAGATAAGAAGGATCATATTCTACGCTCTAAAGTTATACCTCAAGTCAAAGTTTTGTGAAGAAACCACGATGTGGAGGAAATGACCTGGGAGTTAGAATTTGAGATGAAGTCAAGATATCTTCACCTCTTCGATATACAAGGTACGTACCCTAATTTCGAGGATGAAATTTCATAAGAAGGGGAGGTTGTAAGACCCCAACTTTTATGAATAAAGAATAATTTTCTCGAAATATATTTTTGAATATTATGGTGTGGATTTGATATAATGTTATAGTTGTGGGTAATTTTTACAAATTTTACAAAGTAAGCAAGTGGTTATATAATATTTGATTGGTGGGGAATATTCCTTTTAATGGGGAATATTCGCATGACGACTACACAATCATTGGTGGACCCCACAACGAAAGTATTGTCGTAGTTAGAAAATGACATAATTATCTTTTTAAAAATAACGGCGGAAGTTTTACCGTTAAACCGTTGAACTACCATTAGTAAAAGAAATAAAGAATCTGGCGTGGTTGTATAAGTAGCACACAGTATTGATTATTGATGCTTATATGAGAAGTCACTTCGGTTATACTCAATTATTGCTACGAGAAATCTTTGGATCATATCTCTCATATTATTGATTCGATTATTGTCACAAAGATCATATGCATAATATGATATATTATTAAATCAATAATTGAGACGACAAAGTTATTCATATCATTAAATTGCAATATTTACAATGTCTAGAAGTTTCATCGAGGAGAGGTTTGGTCATCTAATCAATTGCGCTTTCAATAAAGAGAAATCCTTATCTAAAGCCCCTCTTTCACAGGGAACGACCTAGTTGATAAATATTATGAGTTATAATATTAATGACGAATAAGTTTGTGTTAATTAAAGATGAAATTGATAGTTCCATTGTGTTGGAATTATTAGTGTTAGTGGAAATCGACATTTATTTCGATACTAATTAATGTCTGGAAGTTATACTGACCAGTCGGGTAATTAATCAGATAAATGAGCAATTAATTGCTATTAATTCACATGATTATAACTATTTGTTCACATATGTGTACTATTGATTCGCATTCTTGTACTATTAGGGGAGTTGGTGCAAGATTGATAATACTTGCATGACTAAGTTAAAAATGGAGGTATAGATGGAGGTACTATACTGTAATTCGTATTTACACATGATTATAACTATTGATTCACATTATTTACTATTAGGGGAGGTGGTGCAAGATTGATAATACTTGCAGGACTAAATTAAATTATTTCTTTCGTATTCATGAAGAGAGCTATTGTTATTCCATTCCTTATTATTATGTTGGAATAACTTGTCTATGCGAAGTACCGCATACATGGTGAAATTCTTCTGTTATTCCATTCTTTATTATAATGTTGGAATAACTTTATACATGCTAAAGTGTCGCATACACGTGGTGAAATTCTTTCGTTATTCCATTCTTTATTATTATGTTGGAATAACTTTATATATCATGCAAGTACTACATACATGATGAAATTCTTCTATTATTCCATTCTTTATTATTCATTGTTGAATATCCTTTCTATGCGGATTACACTAGACTGGTTCCATTCTTTATTATTTTATTATAATAACTCGTCTGCGATTCTATCGCATGTATGGTGAATTCTTTGTTATTCCATTCTTTATTATTCTCTTTGGAATATCCCATGCATGCATTACGCCAGACCTAGTTCCATTCTTTATTATTTCATTGGAATAAACTGTCTGCCATGCTTCCATCGCATCCATGGTGAATTCTTTCTCGTTATTCCATTCTTTATTATTACGTTGGAATATCCCGTCTGTGTGCATATTACGCATGACCTGGTTCCATTCTTTATTATTCTGTTGGAATAACCTGTCTATGTGGATTATCACATGCATGGTGAATGATCCTTCGTATTCATTCCTTATTAAATTGTGGAAATGATATGTCTACGTTGATTACCACATGTCGGGGTGAAAATCCATTTGCAGTTTCATATATTCTATGATACTCATTTGGTTAAAGTTTTGGCTTCTATACTCCATGAAATTAGTATAATATCCTGGATATTTACGCTTCATCTGGTATCTTTTCATGGAAATATTCTTCTAAGCATTCTTGAATTTTACTCCACAAAGTAGTGTCATGTTGACAATTTGGATGTAATTGATTTCAAGATAAATTAACTTATAAATCTTTAAAATTTATTCTTGAACTTGTTTTATTGAATTATTATGTCATTGTCATCATCCGCATGCTTATATTGTGATGAAAGTCATCTTTAGCTTACGTGCGTAGATGGACTTGGTATGATTATGATTGAGGATTATTTGATATAATCATGACTGTAATGTTATAAATGATGTGGTAAAAGTCCTCGAGAGTCTGTAGTGCATTGATGGATAGTTTTTGGTATGATTATGACTAGGATTATTCGGTATAGTCATGACCATTGATGATTTAATGAATATCCTTGGCCCGTAGTCCGGGGATGACTTCGATGATGTGGTTTAGTTATTGTCGAGTCTCAAAGCCGATAAAAATTGATGAAAACATTTTAAATCATAGAAGATAGTAGATATCATACTCTACTTGACTCTTCTAATGGATTGCTTATTCACCGCAGATTAAACTTGATGTACAGTGTATTTTATCGGTTTAACATTGTTGAAGACTAATGATAATTTATTTCGCATTATCTTTATCATAATATTTCTTCTTTGGGCTAGTTGAGCTCACCCTTTCTTTCACTTTTTCTTCTTGAAATGAGAACATAGCCGGGACTAGTCGAGGAGCGGAGTGACGGTCCAGATGATAGCATTAGTAGTCCTCAATATTACATTAAATAGTGTAACAATAAATGTAATGAGGACTCCATTGAGTGTGGATATTATCTAGATGACAATATTCTTATTAAAACTCTTAGATTATGTTTTGTCGTATTTTACACTTAATCGTTGTATAATTAAGTTGTATTTGAATTTTGTACCATATATTTGGCAACTCAAGATGGGTGGTGTATACCTATTTTGGGGCGTCACAACGTAGGGTACGATAAGTCGATCACCCAGAGTACTTGCAGAGAGAGTGTTTCGATTCTGTGATTGCTAAACATTCTGTTAAAGATGGTTTATAGTGGTGATGCAATCGTTAAACCTAGAGAAGAGTTCAAGGTCCGTATAGTCTTATAATTGTTAAAGGTTCAAGTCGAGATACTTGATAACCTAGGGACATAGTTCAAGGTCTTATGACCCCCCAACATGATTTGGAATTATTTAAATTCCTGTTATTCATATCGCTTCCTAATTACTGAGCAATTGTGGAAGATTCTTATTATTCTAAAAGGTGAAAGTGGAAAAAATGATAAAATTAAGCAAAACATAATAATTTCAAAAAAGAATTGAAACTCTGGAAAGAAGAGAAATGTGAAACTCTTAGAAGATGAAGAGGTGAGGAATATGATGATCTTAGAAAGATTCTTAGAGAAAGAATTTGGTTGCAGAACCCAATGAATGAATAAAGTATTAACATAAAATCTATTTTGATAGATTGAATGAATGAAGATTAATAAATAAAATTTCAAGGACAAAATACTTAGAAGAATGGGTGAATGTAATATCCTGAGTGTTTATGATAACGATCCTTAGAAAAGGAAATGAATGGGCTAAAGAATATATAATACTCAAATATAATTGAGTCTAAGTAAAGGTTATGAAATAAAACTTACAAGAATTTATTATCACGAATAGTGGGAGTAGGAAATATAAAACCTATATTAAGGTAATGTGTTCAAGTTATTCAACGAAGAGATTTGATGAAAACCTGAGTAAGGTAGGGTTTCAGTGATTCCGAGGACGGAATCCTTATAAGGAGGGAAGGATGTGACAACCCGAATTTTTATAGGTTATTAAAATAGAAATTTAATAATTAAAATTCTTATTATGAGATGTTTTGAGTTTGAGTATTTATATATACGTGCTATATATTTTGAAATATGTGATCTAGTGTGAAGAGAAATATATATTCATATATTGGGAAAGTGAGGTTTAATAGTTAAGTTAACTATCAAGAAATTAAATGAATTTTGTAATTAATTTTAAATATTTATTGAATTAAATAAATATTTTAATTAATTTATTTATTGAGATAAATAAATAATTGATTAATTGTGGTGCATTAATTTAGTAATGAAATTGAATAATGGTAATTTTTATTTGAAAGATTTAATTTAATGAAATAATTAAATTAAATTAAATTAAATTGTTTAATATTAAAGAAAATAAGTAAATGAAATAAAGCGATGTTTAAGTCTAATTTATTAATTAAATTAGATATATAATTATTTATTAATCATAAGTATAATTATAATAAATATTATAATTATTATAATTATAAGTGTAAGCTAATGGGTTGCATGTGTGACAAATAAAAAACCATATAATATAATAATATAAAAATAAACTAGTAGAGGAGAATTGTGATTGGCCAAACAAGGCCATGTGGCCTTTGGCTTATTTTTAACTGACGCCTATTGGTTTTTTAAACTGATGTATACATGAGAGAGAGGGGAGTCAGGTTATATGTTGATAATTCCTAAAGGCTAAGTTCAGAGAATTTAGAGAAGGAAGGAGGAAACACAGAGGAAAATTGAGGTTGAGAGCTTGAGAAAACTCACTGAGATTATCAAGAGGAAGAGAATGGTTTGCTAAATCAAGGTATAATCTATTCTCAATTTTAACTCTTAGTTTTGATAGTGTTTATGCTATATGATTTGGAATCACGTTGGGTTGATATATATACATGTATGCATGGTTTACAATCTGTTAATAATCATGTGTGAGTACTATTTGATGATCAAATTCGTGAGAATTTGTTAGTAGGAAGAAGTTAGAAATAACAGTGTTTTTACATGAAAATTGGCTTTAGAAAGTATAAAATTTCATGGTTAATACTTGTTATAATCTGTAAATTGATGTTGGATTATGTTAGTATGTTAAGAAACAAAAATGGCATAGTTTAAATCGTGTTAATTGGTTAAGAAACAAAGTCGTGGCGATTGAATTCGCTAAATATGTTAAAACATGAAAATAGAGTATGAACGTGTGTTTTGGGTCAAATTTTAGGTTGGTTAATGTTTTTATAAATTGATAGAATCCTAGTATGTTGTAGTTCTATGAATTATGAATCCATAGAATCAAAAATGGACTAATTTGGATGTGTATAACTAAAGTTATGAAGATTAGTAGGAGAAAAAGGGTCAAAATCAAGAAGAAACAGTAGCTTGGTCCTGTTTTACGCTAATCAAGCGTAAAGCTAGCGCTATGCCCTAAGTCATTTGGGACGCCGCTATGCTGTAGGACGCAGCTGCACGATGCCCAAGGCTTAATTGGGCGCAGCTGCACCCAAAGTATGTCAGGTGTGACTACTTTGAACTGTTTTAGTAAAATAGGCATAACTGTTTCATATGAACTCCGATTGAGGTGATTCAAGATGATCCGAAATGAGGACAAATAGAACTACAACCTTTATTCTTCAAGGTTTTCAATTTGAGGTAAGAAACAGTAGTCAAAATGGTCATCTTTGTGACTGATGCGTATTCGGAGGCAATCGGAGAGCGTCAGACATGCACATACACAAGTATAGCGATGTCGACGATAATAGATGTTGTTCTAAGTTATAGAACATGAATATTATGAAGTATAATGATGCTTAACATTAATAAATGATATATTAGATAAGTTGAATATGCATACTAAGTACACACAAGAGAGACAAATTAGGCGTGTGACGAATAAACGTCGAAACGCCGTGATAAGTGATAATGAACGTAAAAAGTATTTTAAATCAAATGAAATGAATATAATAAGATATTGAATAGTGTTAATATAAGACCAATAATGATTCCTAGCAAGACTTAAACACTTGAATGAACTTTAAATATGAAATACAGTGAGATATAAGTTGAAAGTTAACACAATCAAATTGAACATTGTGTATTTATGATAGGAAGGGTTATGAGATGTAAATTAAAGTTTACATTACAACTACTATGCGTTTCTATGTGACTAATAGTTAATGTGAATGATTATATAATTGTGTAGGGCACGTGAAGTGCAGATATCTGTAAGCTGTTAAACTGTTATTGGTAAACAACGATCAAGGCAAGTCTTTCAGTTCCTATTTGCTATGTGAACTTAGTGATTAACCGTTTTAAATCTTTATTGCAAAGAGCATGTTGTGTTATATATATGATGTATGTATGAAATATTAAAGTCAACTTATGACTACGTTGATTGAGTAAAGCATGCTGATTGAGTAAGGAACTCAATCTTTATACTTGTTATATGAACTGTAATATGTATGTTATGTTAGTCCAATGTTTATGAGATATATGTTGAGCATGTTACTATGTGCTACGTGATGCATGAAAACTGTTAGATTTTGTTGGGCTTTCGAGCTCAACCTTGCAAATAACCATTTTTGCAGGATAAGGATTGAAGGTAACACTATGTGCTACTTGAATGACGTTGATCAGAAATAATACACGAAGATAAATATTTTAGCTAAAGTTGTTAATTCTTTATACCATGATTAAGACTCATGATATGTACTAAATTTTTTATGATGTATAGTTTTATGTTGAGTTGTAAAGCTAATGTTAGATTTATCTGATATGTAAAGGTTATCGGATTGAAATGTAAAATTTTATAATAACTGTGATAAAGTGAATCATAAAATAAGATTGATTCAAAGACATGCAGATGATAAAGGTTTTAATTCAGGGAATTAGAGTAAGAAGACATAAAAGTTTAAATTATTCCGCATTTTATATAGTTTAACATCGAATAATGATGTAAAATCAGAAGGTAGACGTGTTAATAATGACCGAAGTTGAGAATTAAATTGTATGAATTTTGGGGTCGTTACAGTTGGTATCAAAGCTGTAGGTTATAAACCTTGGGTAGGAGTACCGTAGGCTATAATTTTAGAGAAGGAAGATGAAGATAATGAAAGAATACACTTAAATAGAGTTTGAATAATAAGAAGTAATTTAAGGAATTTACAAAGAAAGGATTAAAACATGCGTGAGAGGATTCAAAGAAGAATCTCGCTGAAATATAAGGAGTATGAATGTGGGGTTACCCAACTCCAATAATAAGAATGTAAGGTGATAATAAATAGACAATGTCATAAAGAAGTTAAGAATCAAAAAAGTTATATTTAAGTATGGTACAATTTTACTCTTTAATGGTTGATGTTTGGTATCTGGGCTAAACGATTCCTTTATAGAGCGGAGGTATATACGAACTAGCAACTCGGAACCTAGTTTGTTGGTTATTTGTGGGAAACCACTCAGCGTACCATATTGAAACTGTTAGAGACTCGATGTGTACCAAGTGTTGAAAGTGGATACGTATGATGAAAATGTGGAACTCAAAAGAAATGTTGAGCAATGTAAATGAAGCTAGAAATTCTTAAAGTAAGAATTGTTATATAAACAAGAAAATTCAAAGAAGAATCTTGAAGAGATATAAAGATAAGAAATTGGAGTTGCCTAACTCCAATAGCCAATATAACGAATAATGTCATAAATGATGAAAAAGGGAAAGAAAGAGGGTCGTAAAACAAAACGATCACGAGTTAAGAAAAGAATTTTAAGGGAGATGATTATGGAATAAGATCACGACGTGATCTGTTTAAGTTATAAGAGAAAGATGGTTTGTAATTTTTGAATAATTATAGCTTGATGCTATGAAGATGATGTACTATGAAATAGTACAAGGAGTTATAGATGATGTGATACGAGGAATTCGTATCGAGCAAAGAGCAAGTTAAGAGTAAGATAGAGTTAGGTGGAATTTCAATTGAGGACTCATGTGATGGCTAAGTTATACAAATCTTTGTATGGGCGAGGATTTTGTGCTTGCAGTTAGTTTATCACATTGATAATCATTAGAATGTTGGTGTCGCGCTATCAATGTATATGTGGCGAAAAGGTGATGCTTTTCTCATGTGTATATTTGATAGTTAGAAACTATTAAGATTAGTAAGATATTATTAGGATTAGGTGCGGTTCTTAAAACTAATGCATATGATAAGTTCGTGACTCACAATAATATGGTATGTTTTGAACCCCTCAGCGAATGGACGCCTATGGTCTGACTAGGATAAGTTCTTAAACTCATACTATTGTGGCAAGTTTCTGAACTTCCAATGTGCTGTAAGTTTGATGAACTATACTGGGTATATAGGAGGATTATAAGTTAAAATACAAGAATATTTAGTGTAAAGATTGAAATTGATGGAGAAAATTAGGTATTCCAAATCTTCTAGCGTTGCTATATTTTTGAAATTTATTGACTTCGTGCTGATGTTTGCACTTCTATTTTCTTGAAAAACATTGGATCAAATAATGAAACCAATGAGTTTTAAAAACAATACCGTTATTCGTATGTATTTTCATACTCTATTTTCATGTTTTAACACATTTAGCAAATTCGATCGCCACAACTTCGTTTCTTAACCAATTAACACGATTTAAACTACGCCATTTTCGTTTCTTAACATACTAACATAATCCAACATCAATTTACAGATTATAACAAGTATTGACCATGAAATTTTGTACTTTCTAAAGCCAATTTTCATGTAAAAACATTGTTATTTCTAAGTTTTCCTACTAACCAATTCTCACGAATTTGATCATCAAATAGTACTCACACATGATTATTAACAGATTGTAAACCATGCATACATGGATATATATCAACCCAACGTTATTTCCAAATCATATAGCATAAACACTATCAAAACTAATAGATTATACCTTGATTTAGCAAACCCTTCTCTTCCTCTAGACAATCTCAGAGAGTTTTCTCAAGCTCTCAACCTCAATTTTCCTTTGTGTTTCCTTCTTCCTTCTCTAAATTCTCTGAACTTAGCCTTTAGGAATTATGCACAATATATAACCTGACTCCCCTCTCTCTCTCACGTATACATCAGTTTAAAAAACCAATAGGCGTCAGTTAAAAATAAACCAAAGGCCATAGGGCCTTGTTTGGCTAACCACAATTCTCCTCTACTAGTTTGTTTCTATATTATTATATTATATGGTTTTTTTATTTGTCACACATGCAACCCATTAGCTTACACTTATAATTATAATAATTATAATTTTTATTATAATTATACTTATGATTAATAAATAATTATATATCTAATTTAATTAATAAATTAGACTTAAACATCGCTTTATTTAATTTACTTATTTTCTTTAATATTAAACAATTTAATTTAATTTAATTTAATTATTTCATTAAATTAAATCTTTCAAATAAAAATTACCATTATTCAATTTCATTACTAAATTAATGCACCACAATTCATCAATTATTTATTTATCTCAATAAATAAATTAATTAAAATATTTATTTAATTTAATAAATATTTAAAATTAATTACAAAATTCATTTAATTTCTTCAATAGTTAACTTAACTATTAAACCTCGACTTTTCCAATATATGAATATATATTTTTCTTCACACTAGATCACATATTTCAAAATATATAACACGTATATATAAATACTCAAACTCAAAACATCTCATAATAAGAATTTTAATTATTAAATTCCTATTTTAATAACCTATAAAAATTCGGGTTGTCACATCCTTCCCTCCTTATAAGGATTCCGTCATCGAAATCACCGAAACCCTATCTTACTCAGGTTTTCATCAAATCTCTTCATTGAATAACTTCAACACATTACCTTAATATAGGTTTTATATTTTCTACTCCCACCATTCTTGATAATAAATTCTTGTAAGTTTTATTTCATAACATTTACCTAGACTCAATTATATTTGAGTATTATATATTCTTTAACCCATTCATTTCCTTTTCTAAGGATCGTTATCATAAACACTCGAGGATATTACGATTATTCGTGGATATAGTATAAGCATGCACATATAGAATACTATATTCTACCCGGATTGATTATGGACTTTATTCTAGTTTGGTTCACTAGAGCCACCAAGTGAACCAAAAGGTCAAACCCTCAGGGTGCAAGAAATAATATTTAAATATAACTATTACATTTAAACCCGGGCTCCATTACAAGCGGGTCTTCAAGCGCCTCGCCCTTGATCTCCAATTTTTAAAATTAATTCTAACTATTCCTATTACAAAACTATTTAAATTAAATAGAAACCTTGATCGTGATCGAGGGAAGTACATAGAGGGGAATAGAATTTACATTAAGAAAAATTAGAGAAGACAATCTGCAGTAACCCCATTTAATAAAACCCATACATTCATGCATCCAACTAAAATAAAATCCAATCGCATTGGTCAATAGTCCATAATCAATCCCATTTATTATCATATACATCATCATATGCATCAATAAATAACATTCATCTCATGAATAATAAACATTTAATATATATATTGATATCATTTAATGGGCAACTTTAGTTAGTATAAAATCTAATTTTGAATCAAAATAAACTCCTTTATTTTAATCCAAATTTAAATCAAAATAAAACTATTTTATTTTAATTTATCCAATTTTAAATAAAATAAACTATTTTATTTTAATCAAAATCTTTAATCAAAATAAACTCTTTTATTTTAATTAATTATGGAATCCAATTCCATATATATAAAAATCTTTAATTAAAATAAACTCTTTTATTTTAATTAATTATGGAATCCAATTCCATGTAAAAAAATATTAAAGGAAACACGGATTATCTTTCCTATTCACAAATAAACTCATTTATTTTGAATAATATGAAATCTTATTTCATATTTAAATAAACTCCTTTATTTAAGGAAACACGGATTTTCTTTCCTATTCACAAATAAACTCTTTTATTTTGAATAATATGAAATCTTATTTCATATCTAAACAAACTCCTTTATTTAAGGAAAGATGGATTTACTTCCCTATTCACAAATAAACTCCTTTATTTTAGGAAAAATAAAATCCAATTTCAACTCCAATTAGTTATCATGGAATCCAATTTCAACTCTAATTAGTTAGCATGAAATTCTAATTTTAATATTTAAAATAAACCCTTTTATTTTAATATTAAAATAAATTTTTATTTTAAAATTAAAATAAACTTTTTATCTTAATTATAAAATAAATGAAATTATATATATAATAATAATAATAATGAAACCTTTATTATATATATATATATATATAAATAGAATGTTCCTTTTCAAAAAATCGCCGATTTTTTTTTTTTTAATTAAAGCCCTTTTATTCCATGTTGCCTTCGATTTCGTGCGGCATCCCTTTTGTTTTTTTGTTTGAATCGGTGTTTTTAACCTTTTGAAAAACAATTAGCATAAAACAACTTCCCTTTAATATTGCTTTTTTTTTTTTTTTTTTGTTTCAACGTGACGCTTTTTTTTTTATTTTTTTTTTTTTTTTTTTTTTAATAAATTTTATACAATAAAATTTTGCCCAATTAAATTGTTCTAAACACATATCAATATAATATCAAATTAAAACAATTAATAATTCGCGATAAAGGTTTCGCTCGATGCCACCGTGTTAGTTTGTAATATTCATGAAGCAATCAAATTGCATAAAAAGTGCGGAAACGTGTAAAATCAGAGTTTAAAAAATTTACAAACCATATACCCGGATCACCCTTTATGCACAATTATTAATTAAACGAAAAGATAAAGAATAAAATCATACCTTGAAGATCGAGCTTCCTCGTGTACAAGTTCACCTCCAAATCCTTTTCGCTCAACTTGAATCCACCGGTTTTGTTCCTTCCTTCGATCAACGTTAGCCACCCATATGTTTGGCCTCTAGAGGTGATCCACCAAGGAAGAAGAAAATTCAAGAAGAAGGGTATTCGCTCAAACCCTAGTTTTTCTATCTCTATAGTAAAAAGGCGTACTCTCCAACAAATTGGAATTATTACGTAGTTGTCAAAGTCAACAACCCCTCACCCATAATAAGACTCATCTTATTTATAGATGTGGGCAACCCACCTTAACAATTAAGGAATTGGGATTTATTTAATTAATTAAATTCTTTTAATTAATTAAGCTCCCTAATCTTATTAGGGATAATTAATTAAACTCCTTTAACTAATTTTCCTCCTAATCCTATTAGGAATAAATGAGAGTATTTATATTAAATTAATTCCTAAACTCTTTTAGAAATTAAAATAATAATAATTGTAATAATATTAATAAGACTCTCTTATTAATTTATATTTAATATTTCTAAAATATTAAATAATAAATATTAAGCTATTTATTTTATTCTATCACCATAGATTAAATTAAATATACATAACATATTATTACGATTATGCCATTAACTTCTTAAATAATTATTCTTCCTTTTATGGTGTGACCCTTTAGGTTCTCCATATTAAACCTAGGGTTGTGAATAAATCAATTAGAACAATTCTAATCTTATTTAAATAAATAAATTAAACAATTAATTTATTTAAATAAATAATATTTATTCTACAATAGGATAAGCCTCCCTAGCGATCAACGACTTTCCCAGATAATATAGATTTCAACATTAATCATAAAAGAACCTTTGAGTAAATAGTTACCAGACAATTCAATCCTTCCACCATATCAATGTCCCAATTAAATATAAGACATGGAATTATGTCAAGTCTTATTTTATTTAATTATATGTATTTCGATCCTTAAATGCACAACTCAAATAATGCAAATTAGAAACTCCTTTCTAATTTCATTCTCGCCGCCAAGGACTACTGGGTTGTCATTTATCGAATCACATAGACATTTCTCTTCTTTATTAGAAGTGGTAGATTCTTTATTAATCATACATTATCTCCATGTACAACTTATTATACCCAAGCATACCCTTTGATATACCCTAAGGGTCTTAAGGAATAAGTCAAAGTATAACTCATCATACACAAGATACTATGATGATCTCAAGTCCAAGAATTACTCAGACTACTATCACTACAGAATTCCTATTGACAGCAAATAAAACTCCATTAAGTATTCCTTAGCGAGCCAACGCTCAAATGAACTTATTCTCTAATAAGCACCTACATACTTGCTTTAGTGTCTCCACACAAATGATCATGAGATCAATCATCCTCATCCAACGAGAAAGCAACGATGTACCAATCTCTCCGGATTCTCTAATCCCCAATTTAGTAATCCAATGATTGGGAACTATTTTAGTTTTAAGCTTTCTAAGAATTTAGATCTCATTAAAATGATCATCATCATTATTCTAAAAGCATTGCTTAAAACTATGGGTTTATCACATATTATAAAACAAAGATCATGTAGATAATTAAAAGCCTTTAATAAATTAATACTTTTATTAATAAATGAATAAGATTGTTACAAAGTATATGCTTTATCATCAAACATGATGGCTTGTGTGCATACTACTTTCAATCTCCCACTTGCACTAAAGCCAATCGTCATGGTATCTCATACTCTTCTTCTCTAAGTGACGATTATCCCGTCATTAGATAAGCTTTAGTTAATGGATATGTAATGTTGTTCATGAGAGTCCACTATCTCTATAGTGATTTCCCATCTTTCAATGATTCTAATAATCAAATGAAAGTGCCACAACACATGTTTAGATCCAAGACGAGACTTAGGAACTATTCCTAGTTCTCAGAATGAATTTTTAATCCAAACAATCAACTTGCGGCTTCATTTATAGCTATATACTTTGTCTTTATCACTAAACCGGCAACTCTTTCTTTGTTTGGAACCTTTTTCCATTCATCGCACCATCGCTCAAGATAACGCTTTACCTTAAAGTGGATTTTTCGTCATCTTGGTCCGTCTCGAAAAAACTTGAGTCTGTTAAGCCCTCTAGTTTTAATTTAGACCCACCATGAATATGATCACATCCTTAGTACCCAGGTTAAGCACTTTAAGATGTTTTTCACCGACTCATAGTGAACTTCTCCATAATACGATCGATCAACATCGTGTCTCTCGTACATTTCATTGCATACATGATAGTCACTCATGCGACCTCTCTTTTCGAGAGTCCGTGGGGACTATTAAGAGAGATACACTCCATAGCTCATCGACATGAGACATCTCTTCGAGTTTGCCATGCTAAATAACTTTAGCATCTAATGAATATACGCTCTTGGGTTAAGTCGAAAGCATCCTCTTGAATCTATCTATATAGATTTTATCCCCAATTAAGATACTCTTCCCAAACCATTCATGGAGGAATGTTTGACAACTTTATCATTATTGATTGTAGCATTGGTATGTCATTCCTTATCCGTAGTATATCAACATATAATATTAGGAATGTCACGGCGCTCCTAATCGCTCCTTTTGTACACACTAGAAGTCTTACCTCATCGAATGTAACTCGGATCATCATCTTCTATGATGTGTACCTCATCATCATCATCCATGATGAATCCATACCTCCTAGGTATCTTTGGTACTATTCCATTTACGATTCGGTTGCCAGGTACAATAGGTCTATCTATAAAGTTCCTCTTATTCGACTTATAGTGTTTTGTGGTTCTTGAACTCTTCAAGATCTATTATCCTCCCACTAGCCCCTTCAATGATAAACACCTTTATCTTAGAAGGATGCAGCGTGTTTCAGAATAAACACCTTTTTGCTAAGTAGAATTATAGAACATATACCCTAAACTTACTTTAGGATGTCCCACAAATCAGTACATGTCAAATCTTGTCCCAAGCTTATCCTTTGAAACCTTTTCACATAAGTTGGACAACCCCTTATCTTAACATACTTAAGATTAGAATCCTCCCCTCATCCATAACTTTTATGGAGTCTCAATGGATTTTGAGGTTACCATTTTCGTGAGATATGCAGACCATTTCTAGGACATTATCCCGGAAGGATACTTTGGAATGTCAGTAAAATCATTATGGATCGCACTATGTTCAAATAGGTACAATTTTTTCTTTCGGATACATCAATCAATTATTGCGATCGGGGATGTGTCCATTATGAGAAAACCATTTGAGATGATCTAGAAACTTATTGCACAAGTATTTATTCCTTGATCTAATCAAAGAATCTTAATACTTTGTCAATTTGTTTCATTTCTCAATTCTTTGAACCTTTCAAATAATTCACACTTGTATTTCAACAAATACATACATTCAACTCTTTGAATGATCATCTCATTTTCTTATACTAATTTGTTCAATATGCAAAATTATTTTCATGTAAGTCAAGTATACAAAATTTATTAAGTAATATTAGGTTTTATACAAAACATTATTATTATAAATAGAACAACAATTGTTCTTTATTATAATACCAAAGATTTCATTGTCCAACAATAAAATAGAAATAATATTTTTAACAAGAACTTGAATACAATAACAACTTATCGACTTAATAGATTTGTAGTAGGCATTGTTAAATTATAAGTTTCTATGGCTAATGTAGCAACCTTTGTTACATTTCCGCATATAGATTACTTATATTTGTTTAGCTTTCTACTTCGCTTGGTCCCTTCATAAATCTATATTTATGATAACCAAAGTCGGTATCCAATACCCAAGTAGAACCTCGACTTAAAGAAAAATTTATTTAAATCATGAACAAAATTGTATTTGAACCAAAACTTCACTAAGCTTCTTTTGGTTAGCCTCTCGCAAGATGCTTCTCACGCTTTCTTTCCAAAGGTCCAAAGCTTATTGCAAGGGAAGCAAACTCCTTTGCTATCCGTGATCGCTTTTGTTCTTATTATCCTTTGTTTATGCCTTTCTATTTACCTTCTTTGAATCGTTCTTCTTCTTTCGGAAGATCCTTTGGCCCCTACCAAGAAGACTTGATCTTTCTTGGTTGGAAAGTGACTCTCAACATTTTTCAACATGTTAAGCAAATCAACGAAAGGTCGATATCTAGCTTGTTCATATGAAAAATTCACAACAATTGTGAAAGGAGTCCGGAGTGAGTGCAAGATCAAATCTTGGCTCAACTCTCCATCCATGACAAAACCCGTTGTCCTAATTGATCAATCAAATTGATTATGTTAAGAACTTTTTTTATGCATCTTTGTAGTGTCATCGGCCATTCTAGATCGGAAGAGCTCCTTAGATATCTCGATATCTATCGGCCCCACTTTCTCACCATCAACTACTTGATGTGCGGGAATATAAGTAGAGCATCCATAGTTTCATGTCGACGTCAAGCTCATTACTCATGGATGCGCAGCATGATGCATCGAGCCAATCGTGCATCATCTTGCCACTTTCTAAAAGTAGCAATCTCTTCCTCAGAGGCATTATTCGCAACCATTGCAGGATAGGCGATTAATGACATAAGATAGCTTTTCAAACTATGAGAACTATTCTCAAATTCCTTAACCAATCCATTTAATTCTATTCCGGTTAATTTAGCATTTAATATGCTTCGCAATGATAGTAATTTTAGACATTGTAAAATTCTATAAATGAATTTGTAATTAACAATATTTTAACATACATTCTTTTATTAATTACCAAAATAAATTAGGTCTTGTTTTAAATTGGTATCTCTCACTATTTTCTTCAAACTATATTACCCTCACTTATATAGTTCTAAGAAAATCTAATTAAAGATTTGCTAGTGAGAATAAGGATCCCATTTCAAATATATATAGCCTTTGGTGACACAACAAACTATATATAAATAAATAGGTAGACAACTTTTGTCAATTACATCAACTATGCAACTCCTTTTATTTTTGCCTCTTAGATTATTTTGATCAAGTGGTGGCACATCCGAATCAAAATTATCCAAGTTAAGTCCGACCTAGCACTCCATATATTCAAAAAGAAAAATATTATCCTGTGGTGACACAACAAAACAATATTGTTCAATTTTCTTTATAAGCATCAAATGTGATAAATTAACATCTTAAATACTTAATACTTGCATTTGTGGTGACACAACAAACTCATATTAAATATTTAATACTCTATTAATTTTATCATGCTAGAAGGCGACGCTCGATATTCCAAATATCTTTGAACGCTAGACTTAATATAAAAATTGAGGGTTTGTTATTAATTTGTCTCATCTTGTTTAGCTGCATGCATATATATATATATAAAATACGCATTATATTAATGAACACGCGAAGCATGTTTGCATAATATATAATATATATAGTATAAGCATGCGCATATAGAATACTATATTCTACCGGATTGATTATGGACTTTTTATTCTAGTTTGGTTCACTAGAGCCACCAAGTGAACCAAAAGGTCAAACCCTAGGGGTGCAAGAAATAATATTTAAATATAACTATTACATTTAAACCCGGGCTCCATTACAAACGGGTCTTCAAGCGCTCCTTGCCCCTTGATCTCCAATTTTTTAAAATTAATTCTAACTATTCCTATTACAAAACTATTTAAATTAAATAGAAACCTTGATCGTTAAATCAAGGGAAGTACATAGGAGGAATAGAATTTACATTAAGAAAAATTAGAGAAGACGAGGCACGTGACCCCATTTAATAAAACCCATACATTCATGCATCCAACTAAAATAAAATCCAATCGCATTGGTCAATAGTCCATAATCAATCCCATTTATTATCATATACATCATCATACGCATCAATAAATAACATTCATCTCATGAATAATAAACATTTAATATATATATTGATATCATTTAATGGGCAACTTTAGTTAGTATAAAATCTAATTTTGAATCAAAATAAACTCCTTTATTTTAATCCAAATTTAAATCAAAATAAAACTATTTTATTTTAATTTATCCAATTTTAAATAAAATAAACTATTTTATTTTAATCAAAATCTTTAATCAAAATAAACTCTTTTATTTTAATTAATTATGGAATCCAATTCCATATATATAAAAATCTTTAATTAAAATAAACTCTTTTATTTTAATTAATTATGGAAATCAATTCCATGTAAAAAAAATATTAAAGGAAACACGGATTATCTTTCCTATTCACAAATAAACTCATTTATTTTGAATAATATGAAATCTTATTTCATATTTAAATAAACTCCTTTATTTAAGGAAACATTTGGATTTTCTTTCCTATTCACAAATAAACTCTTTTATTTTGAATAATATGAAATCTTATTTCATATTCTAAACAAACTCCTTTATTTAAGGAAAGATGGATTTACTTCCTATTCACAAATAAACTCCTTTATTTTAGGAAAAATAAAATCCAATTTCAACTCCAATTAGTTATCATGGAATCCAATTCCAACTCTAATTAGTTAGCATGAAATTCTAATTTTAATATTTAAAATAAACCCTTTTATTTTAATATTAAAATAAATCTTTTATTTTAAAATTAAAATAAACTTTTATCTTAATTATAAAATAAATGAAATTATATATATATAATAATAATAATAACTGAAACCTTTATATATATATATATATATATAATATATATAATGTTCCTTTTCAAAAAAATTGCCCGATTTTTTTTTTTTTTTAATTATTCCGGCCCCTATTATTCCATGTTGCCTTCGATTTAAAATCAAGCATCCCTTTGTTTTTTTGTTTGTTCAACTTGTTGCTTGACCTTTTGAAAAACAATTAGCATAAAACAACTTCCCTTTAACCATGAAGCCACGTTGCCTTTTTTTTTTTTTTTTGTTTCAACGTGATTTCCAGCTTTTTTTTTTTTTTTTTTTATTTTTTTTTTTTTTAATAAATTTTATATAATAAAATTTTGCCCAATTAAATTGTTCTAAACACATATCAATATAATATCAAATTAAAACAATTAATAATTAGCGATAAAGGTTTGGCTCGATGCCATCGTTAGGTTTGTAATATTCATGAAGCAATCAAATTGCATAAAAAAGTGAAACGTGTAAAATCGAGTTTAAAAATTTACAAACCATATACCCGGATCACCTTTATGCACAATTATTAATTAAACGAAAAGATAAAGAATAAAATCATACCCTTGAAGATCGAGCTTCCTCGTGTACAAGTTCACCTTCAAATCCTTTCGCTCAACTTGAATCCACCGGGTTTTGTTCCTTCCTTTGATCAACGTTAGCCACCCATATGTTTGGCCTCAGAGGTGATCCACCCAGGAAGAAGAAAATTCAAGAAGAAGGGTATCGGCTCAAACCCTAGTTTTTCTATCTCTACATAGAAAAAAAGCGTATCTCCAACAAATTGGAATTATTACGTAGTTGTCAAAGTCAACAACCCCTCACCCATAATAAGACTCCTCTTATTTATAGATGTGGGCAACCCACCTTAACAATTAAGGAATTGGGATTTATTTAATTAATTAAATTCTTTTAATTAATTAAGCTCCTAATCTTATTAGGGATAATTAATTAAACTCCTTTAACTAATTTTCCTCCTAATCCTATTAGGAATAAATGAGAGTACTTATATTAAATTAATTCCTAAACTCTTTTAGAAATTAAAATAATAATAATTGTAATAATATTAATAAGACTCCTCTTATTAATTTATATTTAATATTTCTAAAATATTAAATAATAAATATTAAGCTATTTAATTTATTCTATCACCATAGATTAAATTAAATATACATAACTATATTATTACGATTATGCCATTAACTTCTTAAATAATTATTCTTCCTTTTATGGTGTGACCCTTTAGGTTCTCCATATTAAACCGGTTGTGAATAAATCAATTAGAACAATTCTAATCTTATTTAAATAAATAAATTAAATAATTAATTTATTTAAATAAATAATATTTATTCTACAATAGGATAAGCCTCCCTAGCGATCAACGACTTTCCAGATAATATAGATTTCAACATTAATCATAAAAGAACCTTTGAGTAAATAGTTACCGCACAATTCAATCCTTCCACCATACAATGTCCCAATTAAATATAAGACATGGAATTATCACAAGTCTTATTTTATTTAATTATATGTATTTCGATCCTTAAATGCACAACTCAAATAATGCAAATTAGAAACTCCTTTCTAATTTCATTCGCGCCGCCAAGGACTCTTGGGTTGTCATTTATCGAATCACATAGGACATTCTCTTCTTTATTAGAAGTGGTAGATTCTTTATCGATCATACATTATCTCCATGCACAACTTATTATACCCAAGCATACCCTTTGATATACCCTAAGGGTCTTAAGGAATAAGTCAAAGTATAACTCATCATACACAAGATACTATGATGATCTCAAGTCCAAGAATTACTCAGACTACTATCACTACAGAATTCCTATTGATGATGCAAATAAAACTCCATTAGGTATTCCTTAGCGAGCCACGCTCGTTGAACTTATTCTCTAATAAGCACCTCATACTTGCTTAAGTGTCTCACACAAATGATCATGAGATCAATCATCCCCATCCAATGAGCAAGCAGCGTATGTACCAATCTATCCGGATTCACTAATCCCCAATTTAGTAATCCAATGATTGGGAACTATTTTAGTTTTAAGCTTTCTAAGAATTTAGATCTCATTAAAATGATCATCATCATTATTCTAAAAGCATTGCTTAAAACTATGGGTTTATCACATATTATAAAACAGCATCATGTAGATAATTAAAAGCCTTTAATAAATTAATACTTTTTATTAATAAATGAATAAGATTGTTACAAAGTATATGCTTTATCATCAAACATGATTGGCTTGTGTGCATACTACTTTCAGATTAATGATTCAAATCATGGATCAGGAGTATGATGAAGCAATTGAGGATGGAATATGCCCTATAGCGAAGTCAATTTCGGCGGTAATGATGACACCAAAGGCTGTCCAGGACAAGTCAAAGTCGGTGGTTCAAGGGAAAGCGTTTGTCATGACTTCCCAAAAAGCGAGGAACCCGAACGAAGTTATCACGGGTAAGCTAATCATAAACTCTTGTGAAGAATATACCTTATTAAATACCGGTTCTACCCATTCTTTTATTTCACCTACTTGTGCTCAATGTTTGAACTTGAACCCTAAGAAATTAGACTTTGACTTATCTGTTGAAACTCCGTTAAGAGAAACCTTCATTACATCCACCTTTTATAAATCTTGTTTTATTCACATCAACACTTTCACATTACCTGTTGATCTCATCTGTTTGAAAATACTTGCATTTAATGTGATTTTAGGGATTGATTGGTTAACTACTCATTATGCAAAAATTGATTATTTTCGTAAGGTCGTTAGTTTTCATATTCCTAACAAACCTATTATGAGAATTCAAGCAACCAAACCACTAAAGATAATCACTATCATATCAACCCTTAAAGCCATTCGTTTATTGAAAAACGGATGTCAAGCTTTCTTATCCTATGTCACGGATCTAAACAAAAATATGTCAGATTTGAATGATATTTCTATTGTTAATAAATTTCCTGACATATTTTTTGAAGAACTTCCTGGCCTACCCCCAGAATGTGAAATCGAATTTTGTATTGACCTTGAACCTGGTATAAAACTTATTTCCAAAACTCCATATCGAATGGCTCCTATTGAACTTCAGGAGTTAAAAACCCAACTGCAGGAACTGTTAGACATCAGTTTTATTCGTCCTAGTACATCTCCTTGGGGTGCTCCTGTTTTATTCGTAAAGAAGAAAGATGGGAGTATGCGATTTTGCATTAACTATCGGTAGTTAAACCATGTCACCATCAAAAATAGGTGCCGTTACCTTGTAGTGATAACCTATTTGACCCGCCATAAGGTGCTAAATTCTTCTCAAAGATCGATCTTCGTTCGAGATATCATCAGTTAAAGATTAAAACTGATGAAATTCCAAAGACTACTTTCAGAACTCAATATGGGCACTATAAATTTCTAGTTATGTCTTTAGGATTGGTCAATGCCCATGTTGCCTTAATGGATATGATGAACCGAGTATTCAAGGAATATTTAGATCATTTTTTGGTTGTCTTTATTGATGACATCCTCACATACTCCAAAAGCCGTGAAGATTATGAGCAACACTTGAGGCTAATAATCTCAAAAGCTTCAGTAAAAACAAGCTATACTCCAAGTTGAAGAAATGCGAATTCTAGCTTGAGGAAGTAGCATTCCTTGGGCATGTGATATCGAATCATAGAATATCAGTTGACCTAAAAAGATTCAAGCAATACAAAGTTAGGAGTAACCTAAGTCAGTAACCGAAATACGTAGCTTTCTGGGCTTAGATGGTTATTATTGGAGATTCGTGGAATGATTTTCTCAAATCGTCACAACATTATCTCATCTGACTCGAAAATATAAAAAATTCGGATGGAGCGAGGAATGTGAGAAGAGTTTTCAAAAACTCAAGAGAAGACTCATTTCAACACCCGTTCAGACAATACCATCAAGTTCGGAGGGATTTGTCATCTACAGCGATGCTTTAGGCAGAAGTTTAGGACGTGTTCTCATGCAATACACAATTCCTGGTCATAATCATACCAATCAACAGTCCATCTATGCACTGTGGGCCAAAAATGACTTTCACCACAATATAAGTATGAGGATGATGACAATGATATAAGGAATCAATCAAGTGAGATCAAGGATAAATATTAGAGATTTATAATTCAATTTATCCAGAGTTCAAGAATGTCCAAATTGTCAACATGATAATTAATTGTGGAGAAAAATTCAAGAATGATATTCATGTAAAAATAATTTGGAAAGAAAAGAAACTAATTTTGTCGTGAATAGTACCAAGTGAATAGTACCCCGAGTGAATATAACCCTATGAATAGTATCCCGAGTGAATAGTGTGACGCCCCAAAATTCAGATCACTCACATCTTGGATTAAGTTTGCCACGTGCTACATATCTAATAACTAAATAACATTTCACGTAACAAAAATAACAAAATAGATTACATTTATTTAATATAATCATTCACGTCCTAAGGTTTCGTTACTTAAACATCTCTTACATACCTTAAACATACTAAAGCATAGCTTAGGCATAACTAATACATAAGACAATTTATGAATTTATATAATATTCCCAAATAAATATGAAGCTACTCCATAGCTTTGTCGTTGCCCTTATCAGTGCCCGAGGGTTCGCCTTTCTCTGCCTTAACTGAAATGTTTTTAGGGAAAGCAAGAATGAGCAACAAGTTTTCTCAGCAAGTAATATAGCAGTAAGGGTGTTCAATAGAGTTTAAAATTCTTAAGAGTACATCAATAAACGATAGTTCAAGGATAGCAAGAAGTATCGATAGTTCTCAATAATAGCCGCTAAGGACAGAAAGATATCAATAAGATTCAACGATTAATCCGTTTGAGATTTCAAAATAATTAATACTGAGCAGTCACTAAGGACTATGAACTTCTACTAGAATTAACAGTAATATGCTGATAATCCAACAAAAACAAGTACAGTAGGTGATCAGCCTAAAGTACCCTATGTTATGCATAACATTTAATCATACTAATGTGCTTACGTCGGTCTCCCGATAATTATATAGTTTCCCTTTCAAGGAGGGTTGTTCATCTCAGTCAATTATAAGAGTCCGCACCAATTCGATTGGTTTGGATAGCTTTCAAATTCATGATTTAGGTCTACCGAATCAATGGCGTAGACCGCTTTTTCAAAGTATATAAGAACAATTATAAGTTCAACACCCGAAATTAAAGTTCAAAGAATGTAAACAACTTTATCTTAAGCTACAAAGCATTTAAGTCAAAGACATGAATCATACTTTCAATAGTTTACTTGTTTAACCAATAATAGCACAAGCTTAAGTAATGCTCCATAAAGAATAGGGTTAGGAACTTGCATCAAGAGATAAGGTTTAAATACTTGCATAATATTCAAAGTCGTGTAAGTTAGAAAACTTGCCTTATGCATAGTTTACCAAAGTATAACTTATAAACACTTTTTGAATCCTATTATAACATAGTTACACATATAAGATATTCATTAGTTATGAATATTCAATACTCCTACTTGATATGTAAGTTTAAACGCATACATAAGAGTCAAACTTAGGCTTATAATCCCATATGTACGTCATCACTTACCTTACATACATATAACACAAAATCAGTTTGTAAGACAATATAAAATCAAATAACATAGTTCGTAATCATCTTTTGACTTAACATTTGAAAGTTTATAAACACTTATCAAATATATGATTCTATCGTTAGCATGCTTATTGACACTTTGAATACTGTATTTTGATATGTATTACAGATTAAGACAACAATACAAGCATGCATCAAATCTCATATCACAAACAAAATAGGCAGACTTTAATGCAGGGGTGGTGCGGTATTGCGCCCTAGTTAAAGCATTGGGGATGGTAGCAGCTACACATCCCTTAGCCATACCGAGTTAAGCCTTGCATTTCTGGTTTTATCCCATTCTCTATCATGTATTTAACATATATTTAGATACTTATTAAAGATTCTTTAATGCTATTAAAGTTATCCTACACTTATCTTTGAAATGTATAGCTCTAGTTTGAGATTTTAAATAAGTCAAGGCCAATTGAGGTCATGAATCACAAGGACTACTATGCTCACCATGTACACATATGAGATAGTCATGAAATCGCTTAGTAGGCATGCTCACAAAGATTTTCATCATATGCACATATTTAGTCTTGTTCATCCTTTGAAAACTTGTATAAAATTACGTTTAAATGACCTTATGTCAGGTCATACTAGATGGATACACATATAAATTATGATTAGGGTATTAGTATGCAATCTTAGATGTGCAGAAACTGACCATAACAATGTCTATAGTACTAGTTTGCAAAAAGTCCTAATATATCTTTTATAAATCATTTTAAACGTAAACCATGCATTCTAGTGATACAAAGACTTCTTAGACTCACATCTCATGCATCCTTAGAGTATATCTACAAGTCCACAAAGTTAGAATTGAAACATTATTACTTCCATCAAATTTTTTCTTTTAAAACTTTAAGAACGCATACTAAAGCAAGTTAAAGTTCTCATGATATACAAAGGAACTTAAGTTCACAAATTAGGTCTGTTTTCATGTATATCTAAGTTATATTAGCATGATAAAACTTGTGACGCCCCTAAATTCGGGTTACCTGACCCCCGAGTTTGGTGTTCACGATCCACAATATAATAGCATCTAACTACCCATTAATATATGAATAGTAATACATACCACATTAACATATGCTGTTAATACATTAAACTCAGGTCCGCTAACCTTAACATTACAAAAAAATACCCCTTAGATAACAAAAAGGGTTTACAATACAACATAAATATAATAATGTTCAACATAACTAATTTATAACTATGCCTTTGCCTTTATCCTCGTGAACACCTCCCTGACTTCGCCCCTAGCTGAAAAGTTTTATTTAGCAAGGGTGAGGAACTAATTTGCCCCGCAAGTTAAGGCATACAATAAATGTATAAGAATTCAAAACAATAGACTATCTATTTTGATAGAATGAAACCAAAGTTCAGGGAACTTTGAAATAGCTGAACAAATCGTTATTCAATAATAAGTCTTCTCGTATTCTATACAACACAATAATTCAATAATGAAAGAGTACAACGCTTTCAATGTTTCTACGATATTCAAAGGAATAATCAAGAATCAATTATGAGCAATAACAAAGTGGAATGTTTTCCAGATTTATGTTGAGTGATCACACAAGATCTTGAACTTATCTTCTCGGGTATCTATCAAAGATTTACATTGATATATACTCAGGTGTATCAGTTAACCATAAAGATTAAATCATACCCCTCTGCAAGTACTCAGAGCCGGCCAACTCTTTGTACCCTATATTATGCATAATACTTAAGTCGCGCGCAAAGATCGAATATACGATCAAAATATTCCCTTTTATATAAAAGGTTGTTCTTCTCAGTCTCAGAATCAAGATTTTGATTTAACAACGAAATACTGTGATTTTAAATTCTATTTGCTTCTCTTCTCTTCTCTTCTCGAACCTATCAAGTTTTCTTTTTCAATCTAGCCAAGAAAGAAGCGGCATTGATCTATCAATAATAATTAAATTCTCTTCTCTTCTCTTCTTGAACCTATCAAGTTCTAAAAAATATTTGTCTAACTAGAATAATTGGCTAAGACATTTCTCAATATAATCTTGACAATAAATAAGAATTATCTGTACTGTCAATTCTAGCTTCTACGGATATGAATATCCAACAACAGTTATTCTACGAATGTATATATTCCGAATCAGTAATTCAATTTGAATTATTAAATATGCACTAACAACGAAATATCAACAATAAATCCCTGGACGTGGTCTAATTAGCAATAATTAACCACCAATAATAATTAAACAATATTAACTCAAGGTTGAGTTAGGGAACTTGCCTGATTCATTAACTACTTCTACGCAATTTAAGTTAACTTCTTTTGTAAGACCTATCATTAATAAGATTGGTCTTTTAATCAGCATATCACACTTTGTATCATAATACAATTACTTTATCAATCAATTATCTAACACTTAATCACATAATTAAATATTAGATAACACCTTACAACATTAGCATTATTATCATCTTTTGATAATTCTTTAATCACTATATCATATACATTATGATTTAACACTTACCTTTTTCATTTCATAAGTTAATCTTTAACATCTAATAAGTCAAATACGAATCCAGCAACCTGGATTCTACGTCTAGCAACTAAATTGCCAACTCAGCAACCTGGATTCCAAATCCAGCAACCTAAATTCCAAATCCAGCAATATAAACTGCAATCCAGCAAGCTGGATTCAACATATTTTCAATTCAATAAACTGTTTTTCAATCCAGCAAACTGGATTCATAAATTATTCAATCCAACAAGCTGGATTCCATATACTTTTCACAAAAATACCAAATCAACTTATTCTTTTTCTATCCTTTGACCAAACATATATACATATATTTCATACACAGAAAGTATTTTTCCATAATTTTCTAACCTCCTTTAGTATTTTTCAAAAATCATTTCTAGTGTGTAGCTTAAGAATTTAGCCCCGTCATGCTCAACTCCAGAAATCCCCATCTCTTGACACAATCTTATATGTGTTAACATGAGCCCCCAGTTTAAATTTTGTGGACATCGGAGTTATAGAACTCCGGTTATAGCCGTTTTCGTCAGAAAATCACAAAAATTGAAATGGTCATAACTTGGTCGTTTTAAGTCGGAATGAGCTCATTTTTGGACAACATGTAATTTATACCATATATTTTCATGTCCCAAAAGGCTGGAATTTATCTCACAAACTAAGTGGCCAAAACAGCCCCTTTAAAACTTTGGACAGTTTACTTTTGTCCTTTAGCAGTTTTGGAGTCCTTTACTAAAACTTAAATAAAATGAAATCTATAACTCCAATTAACGATCCGTCAATTTTGTTGGATTCGTATCTTTCCGATATACAATTTTCATCTATCACAATCCATATTTGGATATGTTAAGCTCCCGGAAATTAACCCGGAAGTGGCTGGTCAAAACTGTTATTCTAACAGTTTTCTTAGCTTTGAGTAGTTTGGGATAAATTCCATAACATGCTCAATATTCAACCTAATTGAGTGATTCCAAAGGGGTTTTATCCTTCATACATAGATCTAGCATCCCAAGAACATAAATCACAAATATCCATCATAGATTTCAAAAATCAAAAGCTAGATCATACTTTGAAGTTTAAGCTTTCCGAAAAATTCTATTTTTCTATTCCTTTTGATTTCAACCAAATCAACACCCAGTAAGGGTAGATCTACCCACAAAACACTCATCAACATGTATATACATGGTTTTGAGTTTAGAACTATAGATTCAAGGTTTGATTCTGATAATCAAAAATTACATAGACAAAAAGGGGTTTATACCTTTGCTTGATTTTCTTTCTCCTTCAAAAATATGAGATGGATCTTGGGTGTATGAAGATCAAAGCCTTCTCTTCTCCTTCTCCTCTTGGAGCTGCCGAATGGTGGCTCTCTCTCTCTCTCTCTCTCTCTCTCTCTCTCTCTCTCTCTCTCTAGTCTCTCTCTTTCTTTCTTAGTTTATGTTAGAAAATAAGATGAAAAAAAAAAGATAAGACTTAGATTTGGATTGTTGGAAAAGTAAGTATAGATATATTTGGTTTATCTATCCCTAATCTACTAACATATCTAGCTCTTCTCTCTCCCACTCAATTACCAAGTGGTTGCTTGCTAGCTTGAACAAATATGTTGGCAAAATAAAAAGATGACACATAAGAGGAGTAGGTAAGAGTTGTTCACCAACTAAAGTAGGCAATCATTACATTCTTCCCCCCTCTAATAATAGCAAGCCATGTGGCCTTATTATGCTCCCAATTTTGCTTTCTTTTTATATCTTATTTAGCATACATAAGGTCCATAATACCCCCTCTCAATTAGGCTAAAAGTTGGGCCACTCAATTAATGTATTTCTTGGTCTCTAACCAATTTCATTGGGCCAACACTTGGGCTATAAAATTTACATAGTGACATACCTTAATTCTTATCCAACCCAAATCATTTAATTAGGGTTTTCATTTCCTCAATTATAACATAAATTCTTACTCATGCACATTTATTTCTTAACCCAATTAGACTTGCTATAATTAGGTTATAAAATTAATTAATCGAGATATATAAAATAAATCCCTTAGAATTAATATATATTTTATATACTAATATTCTCCCGTATTATAACCCTTAGGTTATTTAATTTTTCATTCCTAATTTCTAATTAGGTTACCTTAGCTTCTCTTATTAAAATTACAATTTCTGCTAAATTCCTAACTGATCTTAGGGTTAGGGTTTCTAAAGCTGTTAAGCACAACTCTACTCTAATTTCTCAGTCAATACACAAATTGACTAATTCTCGATACTCGTATCACAGATACACAATACAATATTAATAGTCAATGTCAATATTAAATAAAAAAAAAGTTATTCGTAAAATTTGGATTATTTGAAATCCCGGGTTATCACAAAACTACCACATAACATCAAAAATCCAAAACTCAGGATTGGTGCACGGCGCAGCTGTGCCGTGTTGAACTACAGGGAGCGCGTAGCTGCACCCTACCCTGGTAAGTTCAGACCAGTCTCTGCTTCGGCAGAGATCAAATCAATAAAAGTTTTTCTCTGTTCTAACATGCTTAATCCCATTCTCTGAGGTTCCTTACACACATAAAGACTTCATAAACACTTGATAGCACATTTCCAAACCAAATTCATAAGAATTGGTGAGAATTTCTATAATTTTCTAAGTTTGGAATTAAGAATTTAAAATAAGAATTTTACCTTCTATGAAGTTTAGTTAGCCTAGTTACTTCCTTCTGTAAATCCTAGACTCCTTTTTAACTAACAAGCAACTCACAATCTTAATTCTTGGAAATCAATAGACAATTTTTAGCAACGGAAAATGAAAATGAAGGTGCCTTTTATAGAAGAATGAGTGACTGGCTAATGGCTTTACACTAAGGTTGAATCTATGGGGTAAAAGAAGAAGACCATGGTTATTGAGGAGTTGCTCAACTGCCATTTTCTTTGCCATTTTCATAGCCATCATCACGTAGTTCATAGCCACTGTTCAAAGCTCGGCAATTTACGCAAAGAAGGCATAGGTTACTGTTTGGTAACTGAAATGGAACAAGGCTTTTAAATCCTTCGCATTTGGTTCCAATTGTAGTTAATTTAATACCCTTTTTGTTTCCCTCGTGTGATTTTAGTGTATTAATGTTATTACAGAATGAAAAGTTAGGGATTATATATGTACCCATATCATATAATTCATGTACATTGGGTTTACATAATTTAATATTTAATGTAGATAAAATAAAGCAGTTAGATATTATTATCCGGGTATTCTCTGTAATATCCTAGATTTTTCCATGTAATTAAACAATTTCAATAAACAAACTTATGCAAAATTCTTATGTGACAATTATTTTTAGATGAATTATTTATTTTTATTATATGTTATGTGATAAGATGCATATTAATGGTTGTTACGGTTAGGCCAATTATTTAAATTGGTTAAGGATGGAATTAATTCTAATTAATTTCGTGGGATGACTTACAAATATGAGTTTGAGTTTGGAGAGGAATTTAGAGACGCGGTCTGCGTATTTGAGTCTGAAACGTCGAAATTAGGCAGGATAGATTGTAACCACGAAAATGAGACATGCCTCATAATATTTTTAAATGTGTCACGAAAATGAGACATGTCTCATAATATTTTTATATATCCACCATTCTCTTTTACAATGCTCTTATTTATAGATATATGGACTTGGAAGTTTTATGGCGTAAAATATCACATCTGATCAAATATCTTCTCTTGGAACTTTATTAGATATAATATTATCTTAAATTTAGCCCAAAACACACTTTGGAGCGATTTAATTGTCAACAACGAATTTTGAAGTTGAGTTTGACGAAACGGAGAGTTCTATGACATCTGGGACGTTGACTTTAGTAGGAATCGATATAAGTATCGACACGTTTGACTACGGAGGGCAAAATGGTCAAAATGACTTGTTAATTGATTAAATGATTAAAATAATGTTTTTATTTACATGAAGTTCGATTCTTTGGGAGTTCTTGTGACAATCTATATGGGACAAGGAAGGGAGTATCGTCTTATAAGGATTATTGAGGAGAGGGGGGTCTCTTGTGTTATTAAACAAAAACCTTTCATTTTCTTAACTCCTACCCATAATTAGCCTAATGAATCAGAGTGTAATGATATCGATCATGGGAGAGTTGTAATGAAATTTGGAGATTTCGGTTTCATTACATTATATATGAGGTATATACATTCCATCTAAGCCTCTTCTTCCTTTCACAACAACTTTCTAACTAGAGAGCAAAAAAATAAAGAAAAGAGAAGAAAATAGTGAGGGTTTTAGAGTGGTTCAAGGTGGGCTACAAATTCTTGAGAATCTTGCAAGCAAGGAAGGTGGTTATCAATCTCCAATCAAGAAGAATTCGCAACCAATGTAGTCTATGAGACCCACTTGTATGTTCTTGAGGAAAAATAGTGAAAAATGCATGTATAGCTATGATAAATGTTTTGTTTTGGCTTGGTGATGCCATAATTTCGTGTATTACTGCTATGTGGATGATAAGAATGAAAATTCTGGTATATAACATGTTACTATTACCTAAAGAAACATAGAATCCATGTATGCATGCTAACTATTTGATAAAATGCCTCTTAGTTGCTAATTTGATCAAAACATGAAAAGTTAGAGGGTTTGATTGTTGTAACATGTGTATATATGTTAGTAAATGTGGTCTGGACAGTAGGAATCAAATCCATACATGCTAGAATCAAAATCATGATTTTCTCAAAAGTTGGGTTAAACTAGTTGCATGATTTTTCAGGATTTTTGGTCACTCAAAATCATGTCTTAGATAATCCATTTGTTGCATGTAATAATTTTGTAAAATAGTATGTAGCATGAGGTATAACATGTCCAAATTTCATTCGGATCGAAGCTATATTGAGTGAGATATGAAAATCGTAAGGTCGCGAAATAAACATGTTAGAAACCGAAAAAAATTGTGAACTGCTGACCCTAAGGGCAAATTCGGGGCTAGCTACAGTTTCCAGAAAATTTTGGGCTTTTGGGTTATTATATTACACTGAATAAGCTTTCCATAGACTCTGGAACGGAATAATTCCAACTTCGGAGCAAGGAGTTATGACCTTTCAAAGTAGTTGCGTCAAATCTGTCCAACAAATTCGGAGCAGTCTCCTTGCACGGATTTTCTGGAATTTTTTGCTTGGAATTTGAAGATGGTCCATGAACAAAAGTTGTAGCCCCAGAAGTTAGCTTCGCGTGGGCGCAAGAATCGCTCAAAAATGTTTTAAAACAAAATAGTTATGACTGTTTTATCGAGGTATGGTAAAGCTGAGAAAAAAAATATAAAAACTGTTATGTTTGGGCATTTTTAAGTTACATTTGGGTCATTTATGATATCTAAAATGGGTGGCATATATTTTCTAAATATATTCTATTATGATGTTTATAGCATATCCAATAGGAGACCCTTTTACTTCAAACTAGATTGTGTATGAATGGTGATTAACGAGACACATGTGATTAGGGTATATGAAGGTTAATTGCTAGCGTTAATTGTAGCAGGCTTATCAGGCAAGTTTCCTAACCCTAATTTCTTTTGGGTATTTATTAAATCCTTACTAATATTATCGCAGTAAGGGCAAGTATTGGACTTATGTTAGTTATTTACTCGTGCAAGTTTCTTCGTTGAAAAGTCATACAAACTCCAATTATCTTGCAAGCTTTTCAATGGTTATTAGGTTATTATTTTTATTGGCTATGCTTTTAAGTTTCATGTCATCATAGAACTGTTTCTATGTATGTTCCTAGCCTTTGGTTCCGACTAGTTATTATTGATGAAAAATGATTTAAAACACATCTTTCGAAGCTATTGAATGTTTACCAATCCAAGTTGCCTTGGTGAGGTCTCGCATGATTACTAAGATGAACAACCCGAATGAGCGGAAAAAGTAGGATGTCGAGCAAATAATCCTATTTATGCTTATGCATTTTAAACTTAATATATGTGCACAATGTAGTAGAGGTACAATGGGCTGATGATCACTGGCGTACTTGTAGAGACCGATTTACGATCTATTTGATTGTTAAACCGTCGATGGTTTTGATGAAAGAAAATATGTTCGGGTATTTTACACCCCTTAGTATGATATTGAAAATTCTTAAATTCCTATTCTTGATGTTCTTCTTTAACACTTGATAATCTTTCAATTGTTGAGATCTAGTAATCCAAATGTCTTTATCACGATGTATATTTCCATTTATTCCAAAGTATACTTCTTTGGGCAATTTGTGCTCATTCTTGTTTAAACCTTTGATTAAGGATGAGAAAGGTGAGGGTTCGAAAAGGAGAAGGAAAGTTCAAGATGAAGTGATGCTAATGGTTATGTAATAAAATAATTATTTTTCGCATATATGTATTATAGCGATAAACGCTAAGACCGAGTTCAGTATGTTTTAAGGTTGTAAAGACTTGGGATTTTATTTTGAATAATTATGTAGTAGTTAGTATTATTATTCCTTATTGTTAAGGTTTACTTAGTTAGATGATGATGTATGTTGTATCGTGAGCACCAAGTTCTGTAATCGATGATTACACGGATTTGGGGGCGTCACGGGTTGGTATCAAAGCCATAGGTTATAAACTTTAGGTGGGTAACCTTGGGCTATAACCTTAGAGAGAGTTAGTGGAGATGATAGGGAGATGAACTCACATAGAGTTCTAAGTGTAGTGACAAATCTATTTTTTTCTAAAAACAAAATCAATATCTATTTTTCTAATCGAGTTGATTTGTGTTTTGATTATAGGATGTCAGGAGAAGAGGAAGTTAGAGATATTCGTGTAGTAAGTGAGCAGTTAGTGACGGCTGTACCTGAGCCTATAGCTGAGGCAAGACATCTAAGTCAGACCCGGAGGAGTATCCGGAAGAGGAAGAGGAGCCCGAGGAGGTACCTAAAGGCACTATGCTGGATGAGTTGATGGACAGGATCGTCGGAGTTGGACGACAAGGTCCATGAGTTGGAGGAGCAGTATCAGGGGGAGCAGCAAGCTGCAACATTGCTTGGGGCATTGGTGCACCACCTGGTAATTAGGAATGGGGATCTGGCTGACAAGCTGCGGGTTGAAGGCCAGAAGTCGGTTAGGCTGAAGGATGAGAGGGATGCTATCAGAACCCACTTGGGACATACCATTAATGGGTTGGAGTCAAGGATTCAGAGTCTCCAACTTGACAAGCAGATTATTACCACTTTTTCGGGAGATGAGAGAAGAGACCGTGTTAGGGCTGAGAAGCTAATCGGAGAGTTGGAGGAAGAAGTTAGAGATAAGAAGGTTAAGATAGACAAGATGAAATACGTGTTTAAATCGGCACATAGAAGGTTCCAGCATAAGGTGCGTCACTTTCCACACGAGGAGCACCTATTCTGGCCGTGTTATAAGTTCGAGAGAGTGGTGAAAGAGATATAGCAGATGAGGAGCATGAGGACGCCATTAGGCGGGGTCTTTAGTTATTATGATAAACTTTTTCCTAGTAGCAAATAAAATGCTTATCTATGTAATAAAAAGCTTGGTTTCTATTTTTACCAAGTGATTGATGCCACGTGATGTAAATGGCGTAATGCCATAAGACGATGAAATACTTTGAGTATTATTTTTATAAATAAATATGTTTTTATTTAAGTATAGATGTGATGGTTCAGTTTTTACGAATTTTATATACTGTAGAGTAAGTTACCTGTGGACTTAATCCCAATTCAATTAGGAGAATTTGATGTAATTCTAGGGATGGATTGGTTATTTAACCATGGAACGATGATAGATTGCCAGAAAAAGTGTATAAACCTTAAGACTCCCGAGCAGTCTAAGGTAGTGTTCTTTGGGAGTAGGTTCTTAGAGACACTGAGTCATTCAGCGATGATGCTGAGGAAGTTAAAAAGAGATGTGTAGGTTATTTGGCCCATGTCGTCGATACTCGAGAAAGTAGGGTTAGAAATGGGACAAATACCATAGTGAATGAATTTCGTAATGTATTCAGGAAGAATTGCCGGTCTATTCACGGAGAGAATTTCATTATAGATTAGTTATTTAACCATGGGCGGGTCTTACTGAGGAATCTGTCAAATTCATAAAGTTGGGTTAGAAATGGGACAAATCTTTTAGATTTAATCGGACGAAATGAGAACCGATTTTGAAAGCCCGTGCATGAATGGCAAGCAGAGATGAAGGAGGCGATAATACGATTGCGAGAATTATTGGATAAGAAGTATATTCAACCGAGTGTGTCTCCTTGGGGAGCACCAGTGTTGTTTGTAAAAAAAAGGACGGGTCGATGAGACTTTGCATCGATTATCGAGAGCTGAACAAGGTGACGATCAAGAACAAGTACCCGTTACCTAGGATAGATGACCTGTTTGATCAGTTGAAGGGAGCGAAATATTTTTCCAAAATTGATTTGAGGATGGGGTATCACCAGTTAAAGGTGAGAAAGGAGGATGTACCGAGAGACAGCTGGCGTCGAGAACTCATTCTGATCACTACGAGTTTACGGTAATGTCGTTCGGGTTAACAAACGCGCTAGCAGCGTTTATGGACATGATGAATCGGGTATTCAAATAGTATTTAGATAAATTCGTAGTTGTGTTCATAGATGATATCCTAATCTATTCCAAGACTCGGGAAGATCATCTTTGAACATTTAAGGTTGGTATTGAGGCGTTGAGAAGGGATAAATTATACATAAAATTTTTGAAGTGCGAGTTACGGTTGGAGAAGGTTCGGTTTCTAGGTCACGTAATCGACAAGGGACGGAATCTCCGTGGATCCAAAGAAAGGTGGAAGCGGTATAGAATTGGGAGCAACCAAGAAACAAGCGGAGTAAGAAGTTTCTTAGGATTGGCGGGCTACTACAAGACGTTTCATTCAAGATTTTTGAAGATAGCGGGAACATTGGCGAATTTAACGAAGAAGTCGGTGAAGTTTGTCTGGACTGAGAAGTGTGAAGAGAGTTTTCGAGAACTCAAGAAGAGATTGAGTGAGGCACCGGTGTTGTCGTTACCAGACGATACAGGTGACTTCATGATTTTCAGTGATGCGTCACACAAGGGGCTTGGCTGTGTGCTTATGCAACATGGTAAAGTCATTGCATACGCATCGCGCCAGTTGAAATATTATGAGAAGGGATATCTACCCATGACCTAGAATTGGCAGTGGTAGTATTTGCCCTCAAGATTTGGAGGCACTATTTATATGGTGTGAAGTGTGAAATGTACACGGATCATAAAAGTCTGAAGTATATTTTCACGCAAAAGGAGTTAAATATGAGGCAGAGGAGATGGTTGGAGCTAATAAAGGATTACGATTGCGATATTTTGTATCATCGAGGAAAGCGAGCGTGGTAGTGGATCGTTAAGCGAGAAAGGCGATGGTAGATTGGCAATGCTAATTACTCGAGGAGGAGTTAATCGAGGAGATGGCGATTTGGAGCTAGAGATAAAGAGGTAGAGAGAGCGGATGGGAAATTGTTCGCGATGGAGGTTCGTCCGACTCTATTGGACAAGATCAAGGAAGCCTGGCGGTAATGAAGAATGTGAGAAAATGAAGAAAAGAATTTCCGACGGAGAGGGGCTTAAATTCAGCATGGGTGGTGATGGTCTGTTAAAATTTGAGGAGAGAATTTGGGTGCCAGCGGTATCTGAGTTAAAGGAAGAAATCTTGCAGGAAGTTCATAGTTCAAGTTACTCAATCCACCCGGGGAGCACAAAATTGTATCAGGATCTTCGTCAACATTATTGGTGGCCCAATATGAAAAGAGAAGTCGCAGAGTGCGTCGGCAAGTGTTTAACGTGCTTAATGGTCAAGTGCGAACATCGTAAATCGAAGCGAGTTACTTCAACCGTTAGAAATTCTGGAATGGAAATGGGAGCATATCACGATGGATTTTGTGGTAGGACTTCCAACTACGCAGAAGGGTTACGATGCAGTGTGGGTAATCGTCGACCGATTGACCAAGTCAGCGCATTTCTTGCCAATCAAGATCAGATATACCTTAGATCAGTTGGCAAAGATTTATATCAAAGAGATCGTTTCCAGGCATGTTGTACCAGTATCAATTGTGTCGATTGCGATCCATGGTTCTGGTGAATTTTGGAGAAGTTTTCAAGAACGCGTGGGAACGCATGAATCGAGGTTGAGCACCGCGTATCATCCTCAAACAGATGGGCGAGAAGCGAGAGAACTATTCAAACGTTAGAGGACATCTTTGAGAGCATGTGTGATGGATATCAAAGGAGTTGGGATGACCACCTACTGGTTGGTGGAATTTGCATACAACAACGACGGCTACCATGCGAGCATCGGGATGCCACCTTATGAAGCTTTATATGGAAGGAAATGCGAGCGCGATTATCTTTGGGATGAAGTAGGAGAGCGTCAACTACTAGGGCGAATTGATGCAGCAGATGCGGATGTGATCAAAACTATTCGAGCGAGGCTAGTGGCGGCTCGGGATCGACGGAAGAAATATCTTTGATCAACACAAGCAACAACGAGACTTCGACGTCGGCACTTATGTGTTTTTGAAAGTGTCACCTTGGAAAGGGAAAATGAGATTTGGGAAGAAGGGAAAACTTAGTCCCAGATTCATAGGACCCTTTGAAGTTCTGAGACGAGTCGGTGAGGTAGCTTATAAAATAGCTTTACCTCCGGAGCTAGAACATATACACAACGTATTCCACATTTCAGTCTTAAGACCATATAAGAAGGATTACAAGCATGTTATAGAGTTTGAACCTATTCAGTTCGAAAAAGACTTAACTTACGAAGAGGTTCGGTCTTGAGATAATTGATAGAAAAGAACAAGTGTTAAGAAATAAAATAATACCTTACATTAAGGTAGTATGGAGGAACCACATGTGCAGGAGGCTACACGTGGGAACTCGAGGAGAAAATAATGAAAAACTACCCTAATCATTTGTTTGATGTGTAATGATTAGGGGACGGAATCTTTATAAGGGAGGTGAATGTAATATCCTAGATTTTTTCATGTAATTAAACAATTTCAATAAACAAACTTATGTGAAATTCTTATGTGACAATTATTTTTAGATGAATTATTTATTTTTATTATATGTTATGTGATAAGATGCATATTAATGGTTGTTACAGTTAGGCCAATTATTTAAATTGGTTAAGGATGGAATTAATTCTAATTAATTTAGGTGGGATGACTTACAAATATGAGTTTGAGTTTGGAGGCGGAATTTAGAGGCATTGATGCATGTATTTGAGTGCGAAGCGTCGAAATTAGGCGAGGATAGATTGTAAACGAAAATGTAATCACGAAAATGAGACATGCCTCATAATATTTTTAAATGTGTCACGAAAATGAGACATGTCTCATAGTATTTTTATATATCCACCATTCTCTTTTACAATGCTCTTATTTATAGATATATGAACTTGGAAGTTTCATGACGTAAAATATCACATACAGTCAAATCTTTTCTCTTGGAACTTTATTAGATATAATATTATCTTAAATTTAGCCCAAACACACTTTGGAGCGACGAATTGTCAACTACGAATTTTGAAGTTGAGTTTGACGAAACGGAGAGTTCCATGACGTCTGGGACGTCGACTTTAGTAGGAATCGATATAAGTATCGACATGTTTGACCACGGAGGGCAAAATGGTCAAAATGACTTGTTAATTGATTAAATGATTAAAATAATATTTTTATTTACATGAAGTTCAGTTGCTGGGAGTTCTTGTGACAATCTATATGGGACAAGGAAGGAGTATCACGTCTTATAAGGATTATTGAGGGAAGGGGGGTTACTCTTGTGTTATTAAACAAAAACCTTTCATTTTCTTAACTCCTACACATAATTAGCCTAATGAATTGTGAGTGTAATGATATATCGATCTGGGGGAGTTGTAATGAAATTTGGAGATTTCGGTTTCATTACACTATATATATAAGTATATACATTCCATCTAAGCCTCTTCTTCCTTTCACAACAACTTTCTAACTAGAGAGCAAAAAATAAAGAAAAGAAAGAAAATAGTGAAGGGTTTTAGAGTGGTTCAAGGTGAGGGCTACAGATTGCGGAGAATCTTGCAAGCAAGGAAGGTGGTTATCAATCTCAATCAAGAAGAATTCGCAACCAAGGTAGGCTATGAGACCCACTTGTATGTTCTTGAGGAAAAATAGTGTGAAAAATGCATGTATAGCTATGATAAATGTTTTGTTTTGGCTTGGTGATGCCATAATTTAGTGTATATATTCTTGCTATGTGGATGATAAGAATGAAAATTCGGTATATAACATGTTACTATTACCTAAAGAATCATAGAATCCATGTATGCATGCTAACTATTTGATAAAATGCCTCTTAGTTGCTAATTTGATCAAAACATGAAAAGTTAGAGGTTTGATTGTTGTAACATGTGTATATATGTTAGTAAATGTAGTGCAGACAGTAGGAATCAAATCCATGCATGCTAGAATCAAAATCATGATTTTCTCAAAGTTGGGTTAAACTAGTTGCATGATTTTTTGAGATTTTTGGTCACTCGAAATCATGTCTTAGATAATCCATTTGTTGCATGTAATAATTTTGTAAAATAGTATGTAGCATGAGGTATAACATGTCCAAATTTCATTCGGATCGAAGCTATATTGAGTGAGATATGAAAATCGTAAGGTCGTGAAATAAACATGTTAGAAACCAAAAAAAATTGTGAACTGCTGACCCTAAGGGCCAATTCGGGGCTAGCTACAGTTTCCAGAAAATTTTGGGCTTTTGGATTATTATAGTACACTGAATAAGCTTTCCATAGACTCCGGAACGGACTAATTCCGACTTCGGAGCAAGGAGTTATGACCTTTCAAAGTAGTTGCGTCAAATCTGTCCAACAAATTCGGAGCAGTCTCCTTGCACGGATTTTCTGGAATTTTTTGCTTGGAATTTGAAGATGGTCCATGAACGAAAGTTGTAGCCCCAGAAGTTAGCTTCGCGTGGGCGCAAGAATCGCTCAAAAATGTTTTAAAACGAAAGAGTTATGACTGTTTTAGCAAGGTATGGTAAAGCTGAGAAAAAAAAATATAAAAACTGTTATGTTTGGGCATTTTTAAGTTCTGTTTTGGGCTGCCTATGATATCTAAAATGGGTGGCATATATTTTCTAAATATATTCTATTATGATGTTTATAGCATATCCAATAGGAGACCCTTTTACTTCAAACTAGATTTTGTATGAATGGTGATTAACGAGACACATGTGATTAGGTTATGTGAAGGTTAATTGCTAGCGTTAATTGTAGCAGGCTTATCAGGCAAGTTTCCTAACCCTAATTTCTTTTGGGTATTTATTATATCCTTACTAATATTATCGCAGTAAGGGTAACTATTGGACTTATGTTAGTTATTTACTCGTGCTAGTTTCTTCGTTGAAAAGTCATACAAACTCCAATTATCTTGCAAGCTTTTCAATGGTTATTCAGTTATTATTCTAACGGCTATGCTTTTAAGTTTCATGTCATCATAGAACTGTTTTTATGTATGTTCCTAGCCTTTGGTTCCGGCTAGTTATTATTGATGAAAAATGATTTAAAACACATCTTTCGAAGCTATTGAATGTTTACCAATCCAAGTTGCCTTGGTGAGGTCTCGCATGATTACTAAGATGAACAACCTGAATGAACGGAAAAAATAGATGTCGGGCAAATAGTCCTATTTATGCTTATGCATTTTAAACTTAATACATGTGCACAATGTAGGGTACAATGGATGGTGATTGATCACTGGCGTGCTTGCGAGAGACAGATTTCTGATCTATTTGATTGTTAAAGCAAATCGATGGTTTTTATGAAAAAAAATATGTTCGGGGTATTTTACACCGCTTAGTATGATATTGAAAATTCTTAAATTCTTATTCTTGATGTTCTTCTTTAACACTTGATAATCTTTCAATTTGTTGAGATCTAGTAATCCAAATGCCTTTATCTGATGTATATTTCCCATTTATTAGTATACTTCTTTGGGCAATTTGTGCTCATTCTTGTTTAAACCTTTCGATTAAGGATGAGAAAATTTGAGGGTTGAGGCGAGGACAAGGAAAGTCAAGATGAAGTGATGCTAATGGTTATGTAATAAAATAATTATTTTCGCATATGTGTATTGTAGCGATAAACGCTAAGACTAAGTTCCAGTATGTTGTAAGGTTGTAAAGACTTGGGATTTTATTTTGAATAATTATGTAGTAGTTAGTATTATTATTCCTTATTGTTAAGGTTTACTTAGTTAGATGATGGTGTATGTTGTATCATGAGCACCAAGTTCTATAATCGATGATTACACGGATTTGGGGGCGTCACATTCTCCATAGATATTATTAGTGAACATACATCAATATTATAACACTATCCAATATTAAATGTCTATTTTTCTGACATTCAATTCCTTTCCGAATTTCTGAGATACATAATTAATTTATTATTTCTGTATCAAAATATCACACATGATTTTATTGTGCTACTTGGTACCTCATATCATTAAATTTACTTTTATCCTATGATTTTGATAATGTCACACATTACAATAATATTTCATATAATATCCACATTAATAACCAACTTCTACCAATTTGGCCACTGGCGTAGCTGTGCCAGTTTGTATTGTAGGAAGACGCAGCTGCACCGATCCCCCGCATTGTCAAACTGGTTTAGCTTCATGCCAATTCCGACATCTACCATCATACCAGTTTCACATGACTTTGGTGTCATACTTAACTTAATTGAATAGAGTTTCACATGTTACAATAATATTTAATTATATATATAAATAAATATTTGACTTTCATTAATTATTTATTAATAATATTCTGAAATTCTCGAGTATTACATCCTTCGCCACCCCTTATAAAAATTCCTTCCTCGGAATTTGTACAAGGTTACACAGATAAATGGGGATAGTCCCTCCTCATCTTATCCTCTAATTTCCACGTGGCCTCCTCGGCGTCGCGGTTTTGCCAAAGTACTTTTACAAAAGATATAACTTTATTTCTTAATGTCTTCTCTTTCCTATCTAATATCTGGATGGAAATTTCTTCATACGCCAGATTCTTCTCCACTTGAATGGGCTCGTAGGAAATCACGTGTTTGTAGTCAGGCTTGTACGGACGCAACACGGAGATGTGAAACACGTTATGGATGTGCTCCAACTCAGGCGGTAATGCAACTTTATATGCCACTTTTCCCTCTCGCTTCAATATCTCTAATGGTCCTATAAACCTCGGACTAAATTTTCCCTTCTTGTCAAATCGTATTTTTCCCTTCCTAACGCCCCCAAATTCAGGTGCTTAAAACCCGAATTCAGTGCTTCACGATACCATTTCTATGAAAAATAATAATAATAATAATAATATTGTCTTAAATATCAAACTTAATTTACATATCAGAGTTGTCTAAATCCCAGGTACGCGACCTTCAAAACATTTCATTACATGATAGATAATAAATATAATTATCTTATTTAAGTTTAGCTATTACATTAGATAACACAAACTTATATTGTCAGCTTTCTTTTCCATTTGTTCTTGGCAAAGCCCTCTGGCTGATCATACTTAACTGAAAACATTTAAATTAAGCAAGAATGAACATTTGAGTGCCCAATAAGTAATAGCAAATAATAAACATTAGCTGAAAGGATTAAATGTTTTCTTCGAATGACACTTCTACAACGAAACAATAGTTGCGAAGTAAACTGAAGCAACACTAAATAATATAACAATCTTATTTCAAATTTTTGAAACTACGTACTGACTATAATGAAGATCAGTCGACAGACTATGAACATTGTTTTTCATTTTCACTAAGGTTTAGCAGAAATTCATCTTCAAACCTTCATAACTTACGGGCGCGAGGGTGATCATCCCAATGTGCCCTGTATTGATCAATACTACATACAAGAATGATATTTTCATTCAACACATCCGCCTTAGGCGCATAAAAGTTTCCAAGATTTGGGATGTTCATGCTTAGTCGGGAATCCATACCAAAATAATTCGGTTGGATACAATAAAGTGCTATTATGTTCAACGATATTTTTAAATCTGTGTCTAGCCGAGTCAAATAGCTTAGACGACCTTTAATCAATATATACATACCGTAAATCAATAGATATGTATTAACATGTGATTAAATACAATGATTATCCAAGTGGGGACACTTGTATAACCATATTTAGAGATTTACGAACAGAATAACTATCTGGATTATACAATAATACTGTGTTGTTAAATAGTGATCGGATAATTTAAGAACTTGTATGAATACAAATAATTGGATACATAATTGATAACAATAGAGTGAATAATCTGGCACAATGATAAAATAATTCTGAAACTTTCTTACTCATGTCCATTGTATAAAGTAAATGCAAAGGTTAGGATACTTGCACAACGTAAAGGATAGTTCATATACTTGTTCAATGATAATTGGAGTAAGTTTAGGAAACTTGTCTGGTCTGCTGCTTACATTTACGCAACTTAGTTTTATCTTTGATATCGAAACCTATCATTAATAAGATCATTTTATCGATTAGAATAACATATCATAACACACAGTACTGCTATTTGCAATCAGCACATAACCTAATTACATTATCACATAGATTTAACAGTCATCGAATCACAAACAAACACTTATCAAGTTAAATTATCTAGGTCTGGATCAGTTTCTAAAATATTTTGGCATACCGACGACTTTACCGGTTAATTATAGAGTCTAAATAGAAGTAAATATCAGTCATATTATTTTTCATAGCCTTATAATAATTTTTAAATAATTATTATAATTTATCATGATTTTTCAAACACTAGAATCATTATAAAATGATTTAAATATTAACTAATTCTATTATCATTAATATTTATTTAATATTAAATATTAATGGAATCCTTAACATAATATCATAATATCTCAAAATATTTTTAATACTTTATTATTACCATTAAATTATTTTAAGTTAATTACAACCATTATTAATTATTTGTCATTAATATTAAAATATTAATATTTTCATGATAAAATAGCAAAAGTTATATTTTATAACTTAAAATATTTTTATAACACTTAAATTATTTTTATATGATTTTTAAATCATTAATTCTATTTTTCCACAATTTATTTATATAGTTATTAAATAAATTAATTATCATTAATATTTATTTATTAATGAAATTCATCACAAAATATTAAAAGTCATTAGTAATAACTTAAAATATTTTCTTATACCATAATATAATTTTAAATGATTTTTCAAGTATTAAAATAATTTTGAAGTAATTTTATTTAATATTATAATTAAATAAATTAAATACCATTAGTATCCCAAAAATATTAAATATTAATGAAATATATTCAAAATAATTAAAAACCTATTTTTAGACTTTAAAATAACTTTTACGAATTTATTTTGTATTTTTAATAATTAAAAATATATTTTTCTCTATTTATTTAATAAAAATAATAATTTTCTAATTTATCTGTCGTTAAAGGTACCTATAGCGACAAAAAGCATCACTATAGATGTTCTTGAAGAAACCAGTAATCGCATGGCGATTAACCGGTACTAAGTTTGACCACTGCTAGATCTTTGGTCTTTATGATTTCTGGCTTTATAAGGTTTTAATGTTGTAGTATTAATGTCACACTACAACCCCAAACAACTTTCATGGTCAACACATAACAAATCTGTGAGATCTAAGCTACAGAATTTGTTGTCAGACATATTCTTGAGTTTCTGGGTTGCCTAGAAACTCAAGCAGTTTCAAGGGTCCTACTTTGAAGCTTAGTATCTTTGATTCTGAGTTTACTCCATGGGATCTAATGGTTCAAACATGTAAAAGAGATGTCAGGGTACAACAATACCTAACAATATCAGTATAACAACATCACAACCAAGAGATCTTGGCCGGTCAAAGTGCAGGCCAGGAACTGTTCTTAAACATTTCTGGGTTTTCTAGAAATGTTCTTGAGCAGTTTGGTCAACCTATGTTTGACCAACTTTAAATTCGATTCGACACGATCTCGAGTAATCTAGAGGCATGGATATGTAGTACTCATGTTAGTCTACAAGTATATAACAACAACATGGCCCAAACACTTAACAATTGCAAGATCAAGCGCCTGCAAAATCATTGTCAGAGTTTTCTGGGTTTTTGGGTTACCCAAAAACCAGATCTCGTGCTTGGTCAACGCAGTTTGACTGCTTATAAAATGAAATCTAAACATGATATAACCTTGATTAATGTTCCAGATCATAGCCTATATAGCATAGAACAAATTCATAACATGAAACACAACAAACAACTAACATACAAGGATCTATGAACCCTTACATTTTACTGTCAGACAAAAATTTCTAACTTTTCCAGATTTCTAAAATCATCATTTTCGAGCATCTAAGTGTTATGGATCTGAGTTATAACAACCCAGATCACTAAATGACACCTTCTAACATAACTTTAAACAATAAACAACAACAAATAACATGAATCACATAAATTTCTAAGTTTAGGGTTTTTATACCTTTTTAGCTTTGATCCTTGAATCTGACTTTTGATTCTGATCCTTGGAAAGCTATGAAGTATTCTGAGCTTTTTTTCTCACTCGCTATCACTCAAAAAATTCGGATGGGAGAGGGAGAGAAGACTTGGATAGGTTGAAAAGTAAAGTGTGTTACTTTTCTAGACTTGTATGCTTTCAATCCATGATGCAATGTATAAGGCTAATATAATGGCTGATTAAAGTTGAATACTAGACCATGTGGCTAGCTAGAGTTGGTCACCTAACCACAAGTAGGGCTAGATCTACACTCCACCTCATTAAAATATTAAAAGGGTAGTTTGGTCATTTGACTTATAAAGTGAATGGCAACTTGGTAACTTCTCACAACCATTAGGTTTTAACCCTTAGGGTTTAACCCTAAGGTTTCATATGCTTAATTTTTAGGATTATGTAATTAGGGCTAAAATGGAAATCTTAGTTTCTAAAAATGTGAATTAGGGTTCCCTAATTAAATTAGGTTTCCTAATCACTTAGGACTTATCAATTAGGCTTTATAATATACTAATTACCATTAAAGTTGCTAAATTAATAATTTGGGTTTATAACTTAGAAATTATGGTTCTAATTTAGTAATTAGGATTTCTAAATATTAATTAGGGTTTACTTAATTAACAAAGAAATATAATAATGGTCATTAATTACATAACACACTACTTAACAAATTTTACAGTCATAGTTGACTTTTGTACTATAGTTTATCAGTAATGCTAGGATTTGGTACTATTTTACTATAATTGATCCACAATTAACATTACACACATACCATATATGTTTATCATTGAAATATAAATAATATTATATTATTATTCTCATTCCTTATTCCAAATCCAGAATTAGGGTTTTGAATCCATATCCGATATATCCCTCATATATACCATTATTAATAATTAATTTACATATCATAATAATCCTAATAATCATATTATATTTTCATGGAAAATAAATAATAAATATTTTATTACAAAATTAATTTATTATAAGAATATAATCTATAATGATCAATAATTCTCAAAAAGAAATTATTTACATCTAATAAATAATTTTATTTATCACATATATACATATACTTTACTTTGCACATATTCCCACCTTAATATATATAAAAAAAATTAAATCGCTAAATTTCTTATTAAAAATATTGGGTTATTACATCCACCCTCCCTTATAAGAATTTCATCCCCGGAATCACTACTTTAAAACTTATAGACACTAGGGCAAATAGCATGCACAGTCATTGCAAGTAGATCTCGATCATAATTGATCGAACCGATCTTTAACTATTCAGCATAAATTTTGTCTATCTGCTTAAACAGAAATTTAATTTCTAATAGAACTCAAATTCCTCCTTCAAAATTTCTTTATAAAATTATATATATACGAAAATCATATATAAGAAAATAAAAATTGATTTGAATAATACATGGAGTTGCATCCCCATCTGCCACGGTATCTTGAACGGTCATGCTGAAGATTCTTGCGTTGATTCTGTTGGTTTGTTTATTGAAGTTGGTCCCGTTGTCGCCAGCGTCCTACTACTTTTCTCCGTAGTCACTCTTCCTGCATCCCTTCTCTTTTTGGATAGTATTTCACCATATGCTCCGTTGATCCACACCTAAAACACCCACTATTCATCCTAGGATTGGGGCAGTTGGGAGAGATATTTCCCTTTTGCCCACACTTATAACACACTAACTTACCTTTAAGACACTCTCCCGAGTGATTTCTTCCGAAATTTTCACACTGCACAACCTGATTCTTTCCACCTCCTGGCCTAATTTTGGTATTCCCGAAATTATCTCCTTTCTTTTTTCCAGTCCTACTACCACTACTCCCTTCTCTAGCTCTAGCTTGATTTGTCCTCCGCCAAAAATTCGCCTCCCTTTTCATCATATAGGTGGTAAAAGCTATCTTTTTCCCCTCTGTTACCCTAGCTATCATGACCACTTCTACAAGGTCAGTTGATCCTCTAAATCCTGACGGTCCTAAGTTAGCAAATCGATTGTCTAGCTAATTTCGTGGCTGGCATTCCATTCTGCATATCTTGAGTGACCATATTCGCAAAATTCTGCATCGGGTCTGGTTGTCCTCCAGCTTTGTTGACAGGTTCTTCTACCCTTTGGGTTCGTTTTTCATCTTGGCGGCATTATCTAACTAATCATAATTTATCTTTCATCGACTTACCTTCTATGTCTTACAGTATACACATAACGCGAAATTTACTCAAATAATCATATATTCAAAATATTATATTTGAAAACTTGCTTTACTATATTAACCAGTGCTCAGATAAATAATTACTATCTTTATACCAACTTATTTCATTAATCCAACATAGATTCAAATTCATAGTAGTTTACATACCATAGCACATACTGCTTTAAACATCTGTTATCCCCTGGTGACTCAAAAGTCGGGATTTGCTGCCACAACTTATACAAAAGTTAAGAATATTACATTATACCCACATACCTATCATATACGCATCACATAATCATACATATTCAAGTAATACTAATACTACTTATTTTTTACGCCTTTGCTAAGGATCAATTTGTGACGCCCCCAAAATAGGTATACATCACCTATTCCGAGTCGCCAAATACATGGTACAGAATACAAATATAATCTTAAATATACAACAGGAGCTATGAGTTTTAATACAAATATTGTCTTCTAGACAATATCCACTCTCAGAATAAGTCCTCATTACAATTATTATCACACTATTTCATAGAATAGTGAGGACTACTAATGCTATCATCTGGACCGTCACTCCGTTCCCTGACTAGTCCCTGCTACATTTTCATTTTCTGAAGAGAACAATGAAAGCAAAAGGGTGAGCTCAACTAGCCCAGTAAGAAATATTATGACAAAGATAATGCAGAATAAATTATCGTTAGCATTCAATCGTGTTAAATTGATAAAATATAACAAACATCAAGTTTAACTGCAGCAGAAAAAGAAATCCATTAAAAGAGTGAAATAGAGAATAAAATCTACTATCTTTTATGATTTAAAAAAAAATTCATCACTTTTATCGCTGAGACTTAGCTTAATAATTAATCCACATCATCCCTGCACTACAGCCAAGGATATTCATTAGTATCACAACCACAAATTATCCATGCACTACGGGCCAAGGATATTCGTGTATTCATCAATGGTCATGATCATGCCAACAACTGTCCATCAATGTACTACGGGCAAATGAGGACTTTTACCATATCATTTGTAACATTACGGTCATGATTACACAGAATAATCCCTCGTCATAATCATACCAAGTCCATCTATACACTACGAAGCCATGAGATGACTTTCAACAAAATATAACATTAGGATGATGACAATGATTTAAAATTCAATAAAACAAGTTCAAGAATTAATTTATCCAGGAACTAATAACGTCCAAATTATCAACATGATACTTCTTTGTAGAGTAAAATTCAAGAATGCTCAGAAGAATATTTCCATGAAAAGATACTGGATGAAGCGCAAATATCAAGGACATTCCACTAATTTCATGGAGTATAGAAGTCAAAACTTTAACCAACTGAGTATAATAAAGAATGGAATAACAAAAGAAATCACTAGGCATGCGATAGATCGCATGCATAAAGTTATTCCAACAGTAATAATAAATAACGGAACCAGTCATTCGTAAACGCATGCATGTGGATATTCCAATAGAATAATAAATAATGGAACCAGTCAAGGCAAAATTACGCACAAGCTGGATGTTCCAAATGAATAATAAATAACGGAACAAGGTCATGCGTAACGCATTGCATGTGATGTTCCAATGAGAATAATAAAGAATGGAATATGAAGAATTTCACCATGTATGCAGATTAAGATAGACAAAAGTTATTCCAACATAATAATAAAGAATGGAATAACAGAAGAATTTCACCAAGTATAGGGTAGCTCGCGTATACAGGTTATTCCAATAGAATAATAAAGAATGGAATAACAAAAGTTCTATTCATGAATACAAAAAAAATAATACCCCTTACCGTAAAACAAGAGTATTCCGACTGGTAGGGCGAGGATATTCTTGAAGAAAACTTGTACTACGCTCAAAACTTCTTAAAACTCTAAAGAAATACACTCAAGATTATAGAAGAGAATTCTCTGAAATTTCTGGTGTGATTTCAATTCTAACTAAGCATCCTATTTATAGGAGAATGGAAAGGGTACTATGCAATAAAATATTCTAATAAAACAAAAACTTTAAAATAAAATAAAATATATATTATATATATTATTTATATATAACATATGTCAGTTTCTGAATTCACGGGATGAATCCCGTGATTACTTTTTCCCACCACTTAATATATATTATATATATATATATATATATATATACTTGAACCCGTGATAACCCCCCCAACCCGTGAATCGGTGGAATCAAGGATATATATATATATATATCTTGAATAATTTTCTACCAATTATTTTGAAAAATGGGTAAATGGGTTTCCAAATAATACGTCAATATTTACAACAAATACTTCATAAAAAAATCACCTCAATATTTTTAACAACATTTATCATCATTATTATAATTCACAATATTAATCGAATCAAAGTCGTTCCTGTGAAAGAGGGCTTTCCAATAAGGATTTCCCTATTAGGCGCACAATTAGGTGACCAAACCTCTCCTTGGCGTAACTTCTATACATCGTTAATATTGCAAATAATAATATTAATAACTCTGTCATCTCAATTATTGATTTAATAATATATAAAATATCAACAATAATTGAATCAAATAACGTGAGATATTATGCAACAATTACTGAAGCAATAATTGAAAAAAACTGAGTGACTTCTCACGTAAGCATCAATAATGAATACCGTGTGCTACTATGCAACCACGCGTATTCTTGTATTTTTAACACCGGGTGTTTCAACGGTTAACAGTAAAATTTTTGCCGTTATTTTCATAAAATATATTTGTCATTTTCTTAATTTGCCAATAATTTTGTTGTGGGGTCCACTAATGATTGTGTCGTCGTACAAATATTCCCTGTTAAAATGAATATTCTCCGACCAATTGCATATTATATAACAACTTGCGTACTTTGCAAAATTTATAAATATTACCCACAGCTATAACATTATATCAAATTCACTCCATAATATTTAAAAATGATATTTATAGAAAAATCATCTTTATTAAAAAAAAGTTGGGGTCTTACACTATTACTTAATATTCTATATATTCCCATTATCCTCAATAATACATTCACACCTAATTATACTAAGTTCGTCAAACTTACCACACATTATGAGTTTAAGAACTCGAGCTTAACCTTATATTCTTTAAATATACTCTACCTATCAGTTATACTATCGTTTATGGGTCTTGTACTCCATTTTTCTAGTATAATCACCCCATCAAGGTTGCTTTCAATGTGAGCCTCTATTTCAGCTATCTGCTTTGATATTGGCTCGGTTATGGAGGTTGACTCCTTCTTTACGATCTGAGGGTATCCTAATCCTTTTCTATCTAACATCTACACACATAAATTATCCTGATTAGCATATAATATATACACTTAGCAAGTAAAAGCTTTATATAAGTTATCTTTTATTTGGTTTGATGACGAATTTATTCAATTCATCTTCCTTTAGACTCTATATGAGTTATTTGTATTTTCAACGTTTCCCTCTGCTCTAAGGTTATAGCCTAAGGTCTACCCCCACCTATGGTTTCTAACCCTAAAGCTCTGATACCAAATTGTAACGCCCCCAAATTCAAGTGCTTAAAACCCGAACTCAGTGCTTTACGATACCATTTCTATGAGCGAAAATAATAATAATATTGTCATAAATATCAAACTTAATTTACATATCAGAGTTGTCTAAATCCTAGGTACGCAACCTTCAAAACATTTCATTACATGATAAATAATAAATATAATTATCTTATTTAAGTCTAGCTATTACATAAGATAACACAAACTTATACTGTCAGCTTTCCTTTTCCTTTGTTTTTGGCAGAGCCCTCTGGCTGATTATACTTAACTGAAAACATTTAAATTAAGCAAGAATGAACATTTGAGTGCCCAACAAGTAATAGCAAACAATAAACATTAGCTGAAAGGATTAAATGTTTTCTTTGAAGGACACTTCTACAACGAAACAATAGTTATGAAGTAAACTGAAGCAACACTAAACAACATAACAATTTTATTTCAAATTTTTGAAACTACGTACTGACTATAATGAAGATCAGTCGACAAACTATGAACATTGTTTTTTATTTTTGCTAAGGTTTAGCAGAACTTCATCTGCAAATCGTCATAACTTATGGGCGCGAGGGTGATCATCCCAATGTGCCCTGTATTGATCAATACTACATACAAGAACGATATTTTCGTTCAACACGTCCGCTTTAAGCGCACAAAAGTTTCCCAGATTCGAGATGTTCATACTTAGTCGGGAATCCGAACCAAAACAATTCGGTTGGATACAATAAAGTGCTATCACGTTCAATGATATTTCTAAATCTATGTCTAGCCGAGTCAAATAGCTTAGACGACCTTTAATCAATATATACATACCGTAAATAAATAGATATGTATTAACATGTGATTAAATACAATGATTATCCAAGTGGGGACACTTGTATAACCATATTTAGAGATTTATGAATAGAATAACTATCTGGATTATACAATAATACTGTGTTATTAAACAGTGATCGGATAATTTAAGAACTTGTATGAATACAAATAATTGGATACAAATTGATAACAATAGAGTGAATAATCTGGCACAATGATAATATAATTCTGAAACTTTCTTACTCATGTCCATTGCATAAAGTAAATGCAAAGGTTAGGATAGTTGCACAACGTAAAGGATGGTTCAGATACTTGCTTAATGATAATTGGAGTAAGTTTAGGAAACTTGTATGCAACTTAGTTTTATCTTTTATACCGAAACCTATCATTAATAAGATCATTCTATCGATTAGAATAACATATCATAACACACATTACTGCTATTTGCAGTTAACACATAACCTAAGCACATTGTCACAAAGATTTAACAGTCATCGACGTAGCGACGACTTTACCGGTTAATTATAGAGTCTAAATAGAAGTAAATATCAGTCATATTATTTTTCATAGCCTTATAATAATTTTTAAATAATTATTATAATTTATCATGATTTTTCAAACACTAGAATCATTATAAAATGGTTTAAATATTAACTAATTCTATTATCATTAATATTTATTCACTACAAGAAATCATACAAAAAATGACGTTAAAATTTGTCACATAAAATTTATTTTTCGTCACTAAAATATTTGGTGACGATTGTTAATCGTCACAGAGACCGTCACCATATGAGCGTGGTATTAGGTATATTTGATACTATTATATGTCGTCACTAAATGTTTTAACTTATGGTGACGATCTACATCATTGTCACTATAATTAATTACTTTTAGTGACGTTAATAGCATCACTATTTGAATGAAACTTTCGTCACTCTATATTATGTTTCGTCATCAAAACTTGGTGCATTAAATGACGAAAATCTTTTTTCGTCATTAAATGATATTGTTTTAGTGACGAAAATATGTTACTCTATTTAAATCATCTAATTTTAATGACGACAATATTGTCATATTTATGATTATTCTTTCGTCATGTTATGTGTTTATCGTCACCAAAAATAAGAACATAAATGACGACAGAACAATTCGTCACCTAATAATATATTTAACATGACAATTATGTCGTTGTCATTTCATATTTTAAATAATATTACAAAATAATTTGTCACCAAAGAGTTACTTTTTGGGACACATTTTTCAATGTCACTAATTGAATACTTATGGTGACGATACATCTCATCACAAAAAGAGTTATTAATAGTGACAAAATTAGTTGTTGTGACTAAATGAATATATAATAGTGACAATAATATAAATTCTAAAGAGTAAATAGTATTCATCATTAAATTTTAATTTTCATTGACCAAATATTATTTATCAATAAATGATTACAAATTGTGATGATATGGTGATCATATTATGTTGTTTGACATTCTAAATGTATTATTATATTAACAATTTTCAATAAAAAATATAATACATTTAGCCCAACACATCACATCCACGCACAACACATCCATTAGCCCAACAAAGATATCGCCCGATTAGCAAGACCATCATGAAGAAAGCCCCAAACCTCAATTCAACCGTCTTCTTCCGATTACGATGCATGTGAGAAGATTTTCTTGATGACTTATAGTGGCAATTGAGCATTTTCCACTCCTTCCCGAAACTTCATTTCTACTCACCTCCATCGCAAGTCTCCGTATTCTTTCAGATACAACTATTTCAAGCGTGGGCGTGAACAAGCATTGTTGTTCTTTGTCGTGATTTGTGATATGTTTGGAGGAAACTCGTGTCATACCAAAATCAAGATACCTGTGGCAAGACCAAGTAGTTGAGCAACTACTTTCCAAACTTCCTCCTGCAAACATATAAAATTAAGGCCTTTATCCAAAAGATAATATGACTTGCAGTTTACACAAAGTGGAGAGTTGATGTTTAGAGTTTGATGGCTCCAAAATTACACATACATGTATTGAATCCTCTTATGTTAGAGTAAAAAGAAGTTAATAGTATACCTTTGCTGCTACCTCTCTCAGGTTCCTGGATATTGCAAAATGGTTTTGAATCACGCGAAACGATGGATCTTTTAGTCCCCTTGCCACAGCCTGACAAAATTAAATCACAACGCAAAAATATTCTCATTCATTATGCACTTCTATTTAAAAATAACAATAAAAGTATAAGTGTATAACACATCATCAAGAAGTTGCAAAATTCTTGTAAAGGATAAAGGCACCCCTTTATATTTGTAGTGTTCATCGAGTTTATGGTTTTTTGGTTAATCTAACATTGCGCTTTAAACAATTGCGGCATCAAACGAAAAGCAACCAACAGAAGACCCCAAATTATTAATAAATGAAATTTATTTTTCTCTATTTATTATTTTGAAATAGTAAGGGTTGATTTGATTAATGTGGATTTTTTATGGGTAAAATACGCAAAAATATTTTCAAAGAAAATGACAAAGTTATTTTCTTTTGGATACAAAATTCATTGGTAATCAATAAGTCATATATTACAAATCGGGGAATATTTGGTCAAAGAATGATGACAAATCACCGATGGCAAAGAAGCGTCGTAGGAATATTCGCATCATCGCTTTTGGGAATATATTCGTGGAAATTTACTTGGAAAGCCATGAAAAAGATAAAAGTCTAATCGGATATCAGCACTAAGCTTTTGTGGGCCCAAATTATTAATAAATGAAAACTATTTATTATTTTGAAATAATAAGGGTTGATTTGATGAAGAAAACGACAAAATATAAGTTGTTTATAAATAATTACATTTGTGAATATTGTTGTCGTGGAATAAGTAATATCATTTGAATACCCGTGGTTAAAACACACTAATACGCCAATTGTCGAAATCAAAGAGACACACTCAGATTGCACCAATTATTGATTCTTACGTAAGAAGACACTACTCAATAATTGTTACAAAGAATTACCTGCTCAAAGATTTTATCGATTTAATAATTGTCATATTGATATTTTATATATCGTTGTTTCAATAATTGTCATTACACAAGATTTTTCATTATCGGCTAATAATTCATATTATCCTAATAATATTATTAGATAACATTATTGGCAATGTCTAGAAAGTTCTCGCTCTAAGGAGAGGTTTGGTCACCTAATGGCGGCGCCAAGAAGAGAGAGATCCTTATCGAAAGCCCCTCTCTTCCCGGAACTACCTGGTCACAAGATCGTGATTCTCAGTAATATTATTTGTGAATAATTAATTATTGATTTATATGATGAGGAAAATATTGATTTTATGTGGATATAGATGGAGAAAATTTTAATGTGACAATTGTTGAAAATTAATATTTTATCTTTTTTCGATAAAATAATTCATTTAAATATATTATTTTAATAATATATTAACGGTGATATTTTTATAATGAATGTGGGATATATGAGTATATGAGGAGGAAGAGTATTTTTGTGGCATTAAATGATTAACACATGTTTTGTGTGTCTATGGACCCCATTTATCGATCGAAATTTGATTATAAACCAGTAAAATCGTCTGCGCTTGTGGATTTTGGTTAATTTCGTTTGGAATTTGGAAAAACTTCCTTCTTCAAAGTTGTAGATAATGGAATTTCCTATAAAAAGTCAGTAGATTCGAATTTTTCTGATAAAAGGGCTATTTATTATGAATTATTTAAGTTCAAGTTCAAATAATTGATTTTTGAAGTTTTAATTATTTTTTTAAGAAAAACGTTTTTTATATGTTGTAGGTATATTTAATATGTGCATGGTGGCTGAATTCAGATTCAAGATGTGGGCGTATGAATTTTGTTTATATATAATATTATTATATTCAATTTTCTCGCTTTGGTGTTCTAAGCAATTTCCTATAAATAGGTGCTTAGGTTAGAATTGAAAATCACACCGTAAATCAAGTTTTCTCTCTATATTATCGAGTTTATTCTTGTGAGTATTTTGAGTATACTTTTGAGTATTGCTATACTTGCAAGTTCAAGTCATAGCCTATATATCCTGTTTCAACTAAGTAGACTGCCTTTCGAGGTAAGTGGATGTTATTTTCTTCTCAAATGATATTATTTCTTCAATATCATTATGTCAAATATTGGTTGAACTTTTTATCAAATTTGGAACTTTTTCATACTTATTCATAGTTACTATTCATGAGTTACTATTAGTTCTATTCACGAAGTTACTATTCACGAAGTTACTATTCACGAAGTTACTATTACAGTACTATTCATTAAGCGTGAAGATGTTTTTTTTGTGGAATTTCTATCTTTTGGTGTTTGAGTTACTATTCACGATACTAAGACTATTCACGATACTAAGACTATTCATTTAATATTCAAGACTATTCAATCTAAAAATGAAAATTTTTTCTTTTCGTCTAAAATATCTATTTCGGATACTAGCTTTGATCAGATCCATGTTTTGATCATTCTCGAATTTTACACCACCGTGATTATTTTTGAGGTATTTTGACGTGGATAAAACAAAGTACTTAATCCTTAATCCTTAATCCTTGTCATTTTGTTTCATCGGATTCGCTTTTTAAAATATTTTTCATCATCTTCTACCTTAAATGATGATATTATGGAATATCTTCGCCCTTAAAAAGATGAATGATTTTCAAGAATATCTTCGCCCAGAAAGCAAAGATAAAATGTGTTTAGATTTAATAACAGTGATTCGATCGATGAATATCTTCGCTCAGAGTGCAAAAGATGAATATTTGATTCCGTATGTATGTTGATTGATGTTACAGGATAAAAGATAGACGATTAACTTTTAAATTCATACATGTAAGATAGTAGTTCAGATTCTCTACTTAACTCTTCTAATGAATTATTATTTCACTGCTAATATTGGTTTTAAAAACTTGTTGTCTATTGTATTCTATTAGTTTTTTTTCCTCGTCAAGACTAATGATAATTTGTCAGATATTATCTTAGTCATAATATTCTTTATCGGGCTAGTTGAGCTCACCCTTTTCCTTGTTGTTCCATTTTTCTTCTCGTGAGGCTAGAATGTAATGTAGTACTAGCTCTGGGTATGGAATGAAGGTTCTAGTAGAGAGTTGTTTAGTAGTCCTCACCATTTTTGTAAAATAATGTATCAATAATTATGATGGGGATTTATTTCATGTGGATATTGTCTAGATGGCAATATCTCGTATTTAAACTCACAATTTATATGTTGTAATAATAAAGTCAGAAGTTATTTCGCATCATGTATTTGGCTAACTCGTAATGGGTTGGATGGAATGGACCTATTTTGGGGGGCGCCACAATGGTATCGTAGCTTAGGATACGATCTCCAATGAGATCGGGAATAGAACTAGAGGGAGAGACGAAAATCCTTCGCTAAAGGTGTCCTACCTAAGCTTATTTGTTGGTTGGTCATAATATAGGGTATTATGTGATTTGTTAATTTATTTAATTAACCCTTGTTTTATGATAGTTTTTAAGAACGGTCACGAGAACGTTAACAATGGAGTGAATGAGATCGTGGAGACACCTCTAATCGCCAACCGTGATAATGTGATGTCAAAGTGAAGAAGGAATTAGAGATATCCATGTGGTGAGTGAAGAATTGATAGTTGCATCTTTAGATAGTCGCAGAGGTAACAAAATGAGAGTGAGGAAGAAGAGAAGAAGAGGTACCAAGAGAGTTTATTAGAGGTATTTTATGATCAAAATGTAGAATTGCAAAATCGTATTCATGAGTTTAAGAGCAGTCAAGAATTGCAAAATGTGGAGCAAAAGGATGCAACGATTCAAGCTTATGTTACCCGATATGTGATGCTTGAATGTAGCACACTTTTCGCAAGAGTATAAGATGATAAAGTCGAATCGAAATGAAAGAAGAAATAATCGAACGAGTGAGAATGAGTGATGCATGGGTAAAAGCCGCGACGAACGACGCGCGTTGATATTATGGAAAGAGATGTCCAATCTAAAAAGAGAAGATTTAACAACGACGGAAGACGCTTACAGCAAAGATCAAAGACCAAAGAACAAATTCTAGGGAAGAGAACGATCGCCGCTAGATGCTACAGATGCGAGAGGAGGACATATAAGGTCAAACTGCTCAAAGCCTTCCAAGGTATGTTTTAGTTGTGGAAAAGATGGTCACATAGCTCGATTTTGTCCTATAAATAAATCAAGTCCATTGGGACGCTGGCACCAGAAAGTGATATGTAAAAGTCAAAGTCAACGACATCGGAAGAAGAGCTTTTTCGTGACTTTCAAAAAGCGAGTAAACCCGAACGGTTAGCACGGGTTAGTTAATTATAAATTTCATAAGTTTATACCTTACTAGATAACCCTGCTTCTACCCATTCTTTTATCTCTTTGCGTCATACCAACGCTTGAACTCGACTATGGAGAAATTAGACTTTGACCTATTTATGGAGACTCATAGAGAAACTTTCATTACATTCATTGTTTAGAAATCTTGTTTGATCCAAGTTGGCACCATCACATTACCCGTCAACCTTATTTATTTAAAGATACTTGCTTTTGATGTGATTTTAGGGATTGATGGTTAACTACTCATCATGCCAAATTGATTGCTTTTGTAAGGTCATAGTTTTCATATTCCTAAGCAACTCCGTTATTCAATTCAAGCAATCAAACCATCAGTAGTCAAACATTTTCATATCAAGCCATGAAGTCATTCGCTTATTATGGATGTCAAGTTTTCTTAGTCCATGTTATGGATTTGAATAAAGACACGCCGATTTGAATAATATTCCGTTGTTATTGATTTTTCCCGATGTATTTTTCAAGAATTTTTTCGCTTACTCCCAAAGATCGATATTAAATTTTGTATCGATTTTTGAACCCAGACAAAACTCATTTCTAAAATCTCATATCGAATGGCTCCTATTGAACTTCGTGAGTTAAAATTCAACTATAGAATTTGGTACCGAGCCTTTATCCGGTGACTTCTTTGTGGAATGCACCAAGCCGCACTCTCCGTAGGGGGACACCATATTCGCGATATAAAACCGATAGGTGTCATTGTAACGTGTTATCCAAGGTGGGATATGAGTCACAGCTTGAGAACAACCTAAGTTTTCAGAATCTAAATAAGTAGCTTTCAGGCTTAGTTGGTTATTATCGAGATTCGTCAAGGATATTCTCAATCGCTATTCCATTAACGCAAATTGACTCAGAGAGATACAAAATTCGAATGGAGCAAGGAATGTGGGAAGAGCTTCAAGAACTCAAGAGGAGACTCATTTCAAAGACATGTTTCACCATGCCATCCTCGAAAAGTTTAACGTGGTAGCCGACGTGTTGAGTAGAAGATCGATACAAGTACGAAAGTACGATATTGTCAAAGACTCATTTCAGATAATTTACAAATAATAGAGATGGAGATGAAAACTCTAGGTACCCACGTGATGATATACGAGTATAATCGATTTTAATCGATAAAGTTAAAGTCGCTCAAGCCACACACACCGAGTCGATGAATTTGAAGAAGGAGGTGCAAGAAGTGTTATTTCAAAAGCGTAGAATCGGTGAGGTGAGGAAAGCTCAAACCTTCGATTTATTAATCCATTTGAAATTCTCGATCGAATAGAATCGTGGCCTATAGACTCGCTTTTACCGCCAAGTACGACGCGTGTTCATAACGCTTTTCACGATCGATGTTACGTAAATATGTGGATTTAACTCAACCACGCCATTAAGTTAGAACCGGACGAGATAGTCAAGACTTAACATATACGAGGAGGTACCCACAAGATCTTGGATATGAAAGAACATGTCTTATGTACCGAGGTTATACCACAAGTTAAAGTTTTGTGGAGAAACCATGCTATCGAGGAAATGACCGGGAGTTGGAAACGGAAATGAAAGCGAGGTATTCTCATCTTTTCAAACACTGTGTACGTACGCCAATTTCGAGGACTAAATTTCATAAGGAGGGAGGTCAGAAGACCTCAAATTATTAATAAATGAAATTTATTTTCCTCTATTTATTATTTTGAAATAGTAAGGGTTGATTTGATTAATGTGGATAGTTATGGGTAAAATACGCAAATATTTTAATAAATAAGCAAGTGGTTATAAAATATTCATTATCGTTTGGGAATATTCGTTTGGTCGTGGAAATATTCATCGTTTGGGAATATTCGTGACGACTGCCATAGCCTTTTGTGGGCCCCATAACTAAAAAGCGATGGATGAAGAAAACGACAAATATAAGTTGTTTATAAATAACTACAGTAGTTGTTACAAGTATCATCGTTGAATACCCTATGGTTAAAACACAATACGCGCGTTGTTGAACCAGAAGATACCAGATTGCACCAATTATTGATTCTTACGTAAGAAGACACTACTCAATAATTGTTACAAAGAATTATCGCTCAAATTTTATTTTATCGATTTAATAATTGTCATTGATCATATTTTATATCATTGTTGTTTCAATAATTGTCATTACACAAGATTTTTCATTATCGGCTAATAATTCATATTATCTAATAATATTATTAGATAACATTATTGGCAATGTCTAGAAAGTTCTGCCTAAGGAGAGGTTTGGTCACCTAATCAAGGCCAAGAAGTGAGAGATCCTTATCGAAAGCCCCTCTTCTCCTGAACTACCGTCACCGCCAAGATCGTGATTCGTAATATTATTTGTGAATAATTAATTATTGATTTATATGATGAGGAAAATATTGATTTTATGTGGATATAGATGGAGAAAATTTTAATGTGACAATTGTTGAAAATTAATATTTTATCTTTTTCCGATAAAATAATTCATTTAAATATATTATTTTAATAATATATTAACGGTGATATTTTTATAATGAATGTGGGATATATGAGTATATGAGGAGGAAGAGTATTTTGTGGCATTAAATGATTAACACATGTTTTGTGTGTTTGTGGACCCCATTTATCGATCAAATTTGATTATACCGTAAAATCGTCTGCTTGTGGATTTTGGTTAATTTTGTTTGGAATTTGGAAAAACTTCCTTCCGCAAAGTTGTAGATAATGGAATTTCCTATAAAAAGTCGTGAGATTCGAATTTTCCGATAAAAGGGCTATTTATTATGAATTATTTAAGTTTCAAGTTCAAATAATTGATTTTTTGAAGTTTTAATTATATTTTTTAAGAAAAACGTTTTTTATATGTTGTAGGTATATTTAATATGTGCATGGTGGCTGAATTCAGATTCAAGATGTGGGCGTATGAATTTTGTTTATATATAATATTATTATATTCAATTTTCGCTTTTTGGTGTTCTAAGCAATTTCTATAAATAAATAGGTGCTTAGGTTAGAATTGAAAATCACACCGTAAATCAAGTTTTCTCTCTATATTATCGAGTTTATTCTTGTGAGTATTTTGAGTATACTTTGAGTATATATATATGCAAGTTCAAGTCATAGCCTATATCCTGTTTCAACTGTAAGACTGCCTTTCGAGGTAAGGATGTTATTTTCTTCTCAAATGATATTATTTCTTCAATATCATTATGTCAAATATTGGTTGGAACTTTTATCAAATTTGGAACTTTTTCATGCTCGGGGTTACTTATTCATAGTTCTATTCAGAGTTACTATTCACGAGTTACTATTCATGAGTTACTATTCACGAGTTACTATTAGTACTATTCATGAAGCGTGAAGATGTTTTTTGTGGAATTTCTATCTTTTGGTGTTTGAGTTACTATTCACGATACTAAGACTATTCACGATATCAAGACTATTCACTATCATTTGCAGACTATTCAATCTAAAAATGAAAATTTTTCTTTTCGTTCAAAATATCTATTCGGGATACTAGCTTGATTGATCAGATCCATGTTTTGATCATTCTTGAATTTTACACCACCGTGATTATTTTTGAGGTATTTTTGGACGTGGATAAAACAAAGTATTTAATCCTTAATCCTTAATCCTTGTCATTTTGTTTCATCGGATTCGCTTTTTTAAAATATTTTTCATCATCTTCGCCTTAAATGATGATATTATGGAATATCTTTTGGCCAGAAGTAAAAAAGATGAATGATTTCAAGAATATCTTCGCCCAGAAAGGCAAAAGATGAATATGATTAATCGATGAATATCTTCGCCTGAGAGTGCAAAGATGAATATTTGATTCCGTATGTATGTCGATTGATGTTACAGGATAAAAGATAGATTATTTAACTTTTAAATTCATACATAGTAAGATAGTAGTTGCATTCTCTACTTAACTCTTCTAATGAATTATTATTTTTCATAATATTGATTTTAAAAACTTGTTGTCTATTGTATTCTATTAGTTTTTTTTCCCCGTCAAGACTAATGATAATTTGTTGTATATTATCTTAGTCATAATATTCTTTATCGGGCTAGTTGAGCTCACCCTTTTCCTTTTGTTCCATTTTTCTTCTCAGAGGCTAGAATGTAATGATAGTACTAGTCTGTGGGTATGGAATGAAGGTTCTAGAGAGAGTTGTTTAGTAGTCCTCACCATTTTTGTAAAATAATGTATCAATAATTATGATGGGGATTTATTTATGTGGATATTGTCTAGATGGCAATATCTCGTATTTAAACTCACAAGCTTTATATGTTAATAATAATAAAGTCAGTAGTTATTTCGCATCATGTATTCAACATTATTGACAAAGATATTTTTCATGATCAAAGGGAAAAAAGAAGAGGATTATAAATGATTCTTCTTTAGATAACCTTGAGAGATTTTCACTAATTTTGTAACTATAATTGGATCATAGGTTCCCATCACATACCAAGCTCAACTAACGTCCTGAGTTAGATTGACATGCCTTTAAAAGACTTGAAGTGACCAATGCATGACAGATCCATGCGGTAATATTTGTAGGAAACTGCAACATAATGTACTCCAAGTGTAATCATCTGAAACTGACCCTGCATTGGTTGTCAAAAAAGGATTTTTAAAAAGACAACAGTATGGTTCAAAGAGTAAGCAAAATCCAGATATGAAATGAATGACTTCATCAACCAAATATATGAAGAAACTTCTGAACCGTGTATCTGTTACCCCACAATATTTGTACAGTTTTTCATCCCTTTTACTATCTTGTGTTATAGTTATGTAACTGGGTATTCAATATCATCATATTAAATTAGCTCTCATTCGTTGAAGATCTCTGTAAATGTGTGCTCAGTTATGAGCCAAAGCCACCACTTATGCGCCCTTGTGGGGAATTCACTAATCAATCCATAATATATGCTTTCAGTTTAATTTTTGCCTATACTCTTAGAAAAGTATAATTCCACAACAGGCAAATGATCATCACCTGGGAAGCCAGCAGGTAAGATAAAGTCTTTCACAATGTCAGGTACCCAAGACAATTCCTTATTTGAAAATTTTGAACTTTGGACCCGAATACTTCCAGACTCGTTCTCTTCAAGAAAGGTTCTTAATTGTGAGTCCTCATCTACCATGTACCTGGATTGCATCACCACAATTTATGTAAAGAAAGCTAAAAACAGGAAATTCAACAACTATATGATCCTAGAAGCACAAAGAGCATCTAGGCCAAATAAACATAAAAACAAACATGGGGAAAAATGCATAGGGGAAGAAAGAAACATGTTCATGAAAAGAATACCTCTTTGAAGTTCCATTACCATATCTTTCCACTAAAATCACACGCGGTTGGCCTTCCTATCTACATCGGAGAAAACAGAATCATGAAGATTATCTAAAACTTACGAAATACAAAACACAAATGTCACATTACTCATTCTATTCTGCAAAAAGAGCCTTATTTGGAAAATAAAAAAATTCCACAAAAAAGATCTTTTTATTGATGATAGCTTAAAATGACGTAATATTCTCAACTACAACAACACCTCTTCATTACCACGCCACCACTACTATATTAAACGACGATTAAACATGGAAGAACAAAATATCAAAAGGCATACATGTCTTCTATTTATTGGCTCTCTAAACTCTTTTTCTGTATTCATTCTAGCTTTTAGTACTTACCCAGTGCACATAATAGAACCACAACCCAGTGTACTATTTTAACATAATGGTAGCAGAAACACCTGAATAACAAGTTTTGATTTACATACAGGTAAGCTGGCAAGCCAAAACACTACTAACAAGAACAGCAACATGAATGAATTATTAAAATATAGATTATGCTCCTTTGGAATTAGTATAAATCAATTATTATAAATGAATTATTAAGCTGCCCTTAAAATATAGATTATGCTCCTTTGGAATTAGTATAAATGAATTATTAACCTTGGTTCACGCTATATTAAAATTCTCATCTTTCTGCTCAAGGTATGACATCATATTACCAAGTGCATATAAATTAATTCTAAATGCGTCCATGAGCATAACAGTACTTGTGAAAAAAAAATAAATACATACAATGCTTTACACGAGAGAATTGAAAATAGTATTCCTTTTTCCAAAGACATTGGTTTTACTAATTCTATGTAAAAGCTCATCTAAATGTGGGAGTTAAAAGATCATCAATACCTACTTGATGCACAAATGATTAACTAGTAGACAAGAAGACACCATATATTCTGAATATTGTATATTCAGTTTGTCCAAGAGCTCTGAAGAAAATAAGAGCCCAGATCATAATACCTTGTCACACATGCTTAGCATCCTTAGTGGAATCCTCAGAGAAGATTCCTATAGCGTGCTTAGAACCCTTGGTGGAAGTGTTGAAGTGTACACAAATATAAACCAAATGAAGTTGTTTTAGTTTAAGTGTTGAACATACAAGTAGAGCAGTTCAACATAAACTAATAGTTTGGTAGCAAAAGCATACACCTCACCTCAATTTTCCTCATCTCAACTTCAGTCTTTACTTTTTGATGGTTTTCCCATGCTTGTATCTTGATCTCTTCACGTTTGAACCTGAGAGGAAAGTTCACTTCCATTACTTTCTTTTACCACACTGAAATAGTAAACAGACATAGCCAACACCTACCTGGTACTTATAAATCTGAGGTCCTTTGGCTATCCTTAGAAAAGCATAGACTGACACTACGATTTTAAGCAACACTCAGTTATATACTCTAATACTTAAGATGATGTATTTTAATATGTTGGACTTTCACTCTATGTAAAGTTGACTTGTAACAACATAACATACGTTCAACCCCAAATTATAACTGGTGATATTGAAGGATAAGGAAATACATCACAATTATTGATGGCTAAACCTAAATCATCACCATCTCTATCTCTTTCCTTATCCTTCAGTATCACGAAGACAACCAAAGTGATGATGCTCTGTAATTTGGGGTTGAATTTATGTTACAATTGTGATTGTGATTATAATTGGATTCAAAGTTCTTTTGTGATGTATGAATATTACATCTAGTTATTTTGTTATGTATTTTAGATTGCCGATCTATTTGGTATCTATCTTTTTACTTGGTATCCTTTTGGGCCAAGTATTAGGACTCATATAAGCCGCCAATTAAAAATAATTTTTACAACAGCAAATAATGGAACACGTAATTCTATGAGATGCAAACAATTTTGAAATTGTAATAGTTATTGCATCCATTTTGAAACACTTTTTTTCAAAAGCATAGAGGTGGGTATTTACTTGGGAAGAATTAGGTGGGTTCATGGTGTAGCCAAACCATAACATAGGCTAAATGTTAAATGTGATGTGTTCTCAAACTTGGAGAAAACTTTTACCTTTACAACCTAATGTTAGATACCAACCAAATACACTTTAAATTTATGATATAAAAAAATCAAACAAACACTAAAACAATAAATTGAACAGAACATCAATATATTGTTTAAAGATCTACGCTAGCAAAAATTTCAAAAGGTTATCATAATTCTGTAACTTCAATATATTTTTTAAAGATCTCGCTTACAAAAATTTCAAAAGGTGGCGAATAGTTGTTAAGAACTGAGAAAACCCATATATTAACCAAATTTTTATGTAGTAGTTAGTTTACTAACCTATATGACAATGTCATATGTAAAAACCAATAAAGTAATTCAAATTCATAGTATATATGCACACAAGAGTTCACCCACTCTCACAGAGACAGATGTAAGCTTCCATTATCATGCCACAAGAAACTAAAATATGCCCCAACACTTAAGTATCTAATTTCCAAAAAAAACAGAAATTAATGTCTATTTGTTACAATGTAGATACATTAATATATACACCGAAACACAAATACACTAACATCTGTTATGTGTTGTGTTTGTTATGATATTGTGGGCACTTTCAACTATCATGATCATCAGTATCTTGCTTATTTTCCTTAACTAGATGCGGATTTTGTTTTCTTGAATCATTATCCAATTTAAACGTGAATTTGATTACTAGTTTCTTACCTCCTTGATTGTGAAGGCTGTTAAGTGAGAGTTGTAAGATGAGTATGTCAACAAATTAATTTTTCTCCTTAATATTCCATATGCTATAGTTGTGGTTAAAGAACATCTCTAACAAGCTGTATGTTGCAGAAGCATTCAACTTATCTACAATATGTAGAGCTCGAGAAGTAAAAAATAGCTTTATCATGGTAACTGCAGATTCAAGAAACAGCAGCAGTAGACATTTTTTAGCATTATGATTTAATTTCAATATAAAACTAAAAATTACCATTAAAACCATAAAATTCAATATGGAAAAGAAAAAAGAAAGGAACCTTTTAAGTAACTCAAAGAAAAAAACTTATTTAAAAACAAGTTGGGTGGTTAAGTGTAACCTTTCCGCTACATAAGATTAATTCTCTAAACATCGTTACAGCTTCATTCTTTTGATGTCAGAAAAATAGAAGCTTCAAAAAGTAGTTTTGTTTATGTTTGTTAGGACTGAAAGGGAGAGTGTGAGCGAAAAGGGCAGCTGCTACAGCTTACAAGCAATGGTGGACTGGAAGTGAGAGTTGTAAGATGAGTATGTCAACAAATTACCTTTTCTCCTCAACAGTCAATATGCTATAGTTGTGGCCAAAGAACATCTCCAACAAGCTGTATATTGCAAAAGCATTCAACTTATTTACAATATGTAGAGCTCGAGAAGTAAAAAAAAACATTGTTATGGTAATTGTAGATTCAAGAAACAGAAGTAGTAGACATTTTTCAACATTATGATTTAATTTCAATATAAAACTAAAAATTACCATTAAAACCATCAACATTCAATATGTAAAAGAAAAAAGAAAGGAACCTTTTAGGTAACTCAAAGAAAAAAAACTTATTCAAAAACAAATTGGGTGGTTAAGTGTAACCTTTCAGTTGCATAGGATTTATTCTCTAAATATTGTTAGAACTTCATTCTTTTGATGTCAGATAAATCGAAGCTACAAAAAGTAGTTTTGTTTATGTTTGTTAGGACTAAAAGGGACAGTGTGAGCGAAAAGGACAGCTGTTATAGCCTACAAGCAATGGTGGATTGAACCAAACTGCTTCAGCTGTGTGTTAATCAAATAAAAAGGTTATGATATGGCCAGACTTTAAAGCTCTCGTTCAATGTTTGGGAATAAATATACAAGAAAACTGAACTTCATTATTAAGAGTATGGATATGATGGTAAAAGGACTGTCAACTCATCAAATGAAAATGTAAGACATATCTAAAGTTGTCAAGGGCAATTGACAAGATATAACTAATAAACCATGGCCCATGAACAAACCGAATCACATTCAATATAAGAACAAAGAATTAAAGACTTCAAAGAATAATTACCAAAATGTTGACAAACAAAACAAAACAAAACAAAAGATCAGCAGTCAACCACAACATGATTATCTAATTTGACCACATTACTCTAGATCGAAGTAGAATATTCAGGACACTGGACACTGGACAGGGCTCATAAACACACTTATTGAATCGAAATCTACTAAAAATTACAATATATAACTCTAAATACCGAAACAACTATTATATGTTGAAGCGGAATCTGATGATAAAGTGGAAACAACAATGTCAATTGAAGAGGAAAATATACAAAATCTAGGTTAGGATTGCGCTTAAAATAAACAAAAACTTGGAGAAGAGTGAATTGAAAAGAAACCTCTGGAATTGAGGTCATTATGTTGGGCTTCAAGGTGATTGAGATTGTGAGTCTTTTGACAAACTTAGAGCTGAAGATCGTGGATGTGCTGGTGATAGTATTACTTCAATCCTTCGCCTTGTTTCACCATCGATTTTGCCGAACTACTCTATTACCTCGCTAATTCGCATTGCTTCTTCTCGATCTCTATCATCGCTATTGGAGGAATCTTCGATTGAGAGCAAAGTTTTTCTTTCTCCCGCCTAAACTATGGCTAAGGAATAGAGGGAAAACCCAAATTGGTAGAGAGCTAGCCCATCTACATAGTTAAAACATCAATTTTGGCTAAGGAAAAGAGTGAAACCCTTGATCTCTTGCTTTTCTTTTAATACCGCGCACGCACACACTGAACACGACTCTGTTCCACACACAAAGGAATACTGATCTGTTCCAAAAAAACAAAGATTTGATAACATTTTTTTTAAAAAAAATTATTTTACTAGTAATATTAATTATATGTCAAATTATTATTTCAAAAACTTAACCTTGTAATCTAATTCAAAAAAAATCATAATTATTATAATTTTGTTTATTATCTATTTATAATATTTAAAAATTAAAATTATTGTAACTTAATATTTTAATTAATATTGTAAATTACTTACATAATAATAATAATAATAATAATAATAATAATAAATTTATTAAAATATTAATTATATTACAATTTGAATTATGGTGTATAACAAATTAAATAACAAAGTTAAACTTAATTCTTTTTATAGAACGTACGAGTATTTTTTAGGCATCTGTGCTGTATATATTCCTCAAATTAAAGTGCACCACTATATACCTTCTTATTTTTTCTCTTTTTTCATAATCAATGTATGAAATTTTAAATTTTAACGTAGTATAGAATTATTTATTTTATATTTTATTAAATGAAATAGTCGATATTGTAAGTTACTTAAAAATGTTATTAAAAGTAAATTTACTACTATAAAAATTTAATGTATTTATATTACAATTTATATTCAACACAATTAATTCTAAAAAATTATTTAGACAAAAATGTTGATTAATTTTATCTCTCACAAAAACCTCCGAACAATAACTTATAGTGAGTAATAATTTTTTCATTAATTACTTTTTTTCTCTAAATGTTCATCATAAATTGGTGCCAAATATCTTTCTCCCACCTCAATTTTGCGAGGAAAAAAAATATAAATCATGAAGAATATTTCTTTTGCTAATAACTATATTGTCACTACAATGTTTTTCTTCACTCTTCTTTCGCTAGAAAACTCCTCATGTGAAGGAATGAATTCCTTCACAAAATTTCCTTCGTCTGTATCCATTATTTCTTATAATGACCATTTACTAAATGAAATAATAATTATAAGAAAATTTAATACTTTCATTTCATAAAATTCGGGGTCTTACACTGGGAATATCCACCGAACGATTTTGTTTGCCTCTATACCGGAGAAACGTAAATTAGTTTGTTTTACAACTCCTTTTCCAAAACTACACAACTCAATTATGTTCCAAAAAGGCAAAACTAATAATTTAGCAACCGAAGTTGCACGTTTTATTGATTATTTTTAATTTTGTAAATAAAATTATAATTTTAAAAACTTAAATAAATTTTAATTTTAAGATGTTATAAATTATTGTTAATAACAAATTAAAATATAACTACATATTTGTGGTTTGTTCCACAAGAAGAGTCTTAATTATTATAATATTTTTATTATCAATTTTCAATATTTTAAATTTTTAATTATTTTAACTTAATATTTTAATTAATAAAATATTTAATTATAAATTATTTATAAGTTATTATTAAGAATAAATTTTATTTAAAAAAATTAATAACAATACAATTTGAGTTGTAGGATACTACAGATTAATTAAGAATTAACTCAAACTTAACACTTTCTTTAAAATAGATGAGTAATTTTTTAGCATTTGTGGTCTATTTCATGGAAGAGCCTTATCTTTTATTTTTATTTTTTTTTTCTTAGTCAATGTATGCAATTTTAATGTTTAAATTATTGTAAATTTATTTACTTTGATTAAAGAAATAGTCGATATTGTAAGTTACTTAAAAAGTATTATTAAAATAAATGTGCTATTGTAAAAAAATTAAATGTATTTATATTACAATTTATATTCAGCACAATTAATTTTAAAAATTTATTTAGAAGAAAACAATGACCAATTTTATTTTTCGCAAAAAAACTTCTGAACAATAATATACAGTGAGTAATAATTTCTCCATTAATAGTTTTTTTCCTCGCAAATTTTTATCATAAATTGGCGCCAAATATCCTTTTATCACCTCAATTTTGCGAAAGAACAAAATTTAAATTGTGAAAGATGTTCCTTTCGTTAATAATTATATTGACACTATATTTTTTTCCCTTCACAATTCTTTGGCTAAAAAACTCATGTGAAGGAATGCATTCCTTCACAAAATTTCATTCACTACATCCATAATTTCTTGTAGTGATATAGAAATACTTAAGTAAATATATTTATAAAACGGTCCTAAGTAAAATAGTAAGTTTTATTACTATATTTTCTGTTTGTTTTTTTTAAATTAAATTTGGGCATTTAGTGGCTTTAAAAATTATTTTTTTAAACATTTGGGCATTTAGACGAACTATTATCTCCTCATATAAAATTAGAATTTGAGAGAATAACAATTGTCATAAATTTATTTTTTTTTCGTATTTAAAAAATTTGCATCTAAAATATTTTTTGGAAAATTTTTGACTTCATATAAAAATGTGACGCCATTGCATATTTTGTCACTAAATATAAGAAATTATGACAAATCATTTTTTGTCACTTATCCACTCATCTAATTAATGACGAACTATTATCTCGTATGTAAAATTTGTATTTGTTTACAAAATTTGCCTCTAAAATTTAGTCAAAATTTTTTGCCTCCAAATAAAATTATGACAATATTACGTACTTTTTGTCACTAAATATAAGAATTTAAAGTGAAACATTTTTGTCAATTATCCAGTCATCTAATTAGTGACCAACTATTATCTCGTCATATAAAATTGGTATTTATGACAATACAAATTGTCATCAATTATTATTTTTTCGTCTTTAAAAAATTTCCCTCCAAAATGTCGTAAAAAAATTTCCTCCAAATAAAATTGTGACGATATTACTTACTTTGTCACTAAATATAAGACTTTATGACGAACCAGTTTTGTCACTTATCCACTCATCTAATTAGTGATGAATGAGTCTCTCGTCATATAAAGTTAGTATTTGTGACAATAAAAATTGTCATAAATTATTATTCTTTCGTCTTTAAAACCCTCTAAAAAATTTTAGAAAATTTTTGCCTCTAAATAAAATTGTGATGAATTTGAATTTGGCGTCACTAAATGTGAACATTAGTGACGAAATCACATTGTCACAAAATTTTATAAATAATTAATGACAAACTATTATGTTGTCATCAAAAAAAATATTTGGTGACAATAAATACTGTCATCAATTATTACAAATATGTCACTAAAAGGTTTTCCTCCAAAATTTTGGTGCGAAATTATACCTCAAAAATAAATTGTGACGAAATTTTCTTAATCGTCATCAAATGTGTAAATTAGTGACGATATAAATGATGAATAGTAACAAAATTAAAGGTCATCACAAAAATAAAAGTTTTAGTGACGATTATGAATTTCGTAATTATTAATTAACAAATTGTGACAAAATTTTGTGCGTGGCAAAAAATTCGTAATAAAATGTGTGATTTCTTGTAGTGATTTAATATTAAATATTAATGAAATCCTTAACATAATATAATAATATCTCAAAGTATTTTTAATACTTTATTATTACCATTAAATGATTTTAAGTTAATTAAAATCATTATTAATTATCTCGCCATTAATTTTAAAATATTAATATTTTTTATGATAAAATATCAAAAGTTATATTTTATAACTTAAAATATTTTATAACACTTAAGTCATTTTTATATGATTTTTAAATCATTAATTCTATTTTTCCATAATTTATTTATATAGTTATTAAATAAATTAATTATCATTAATATTTATTTATTAATGAAATTCATCACAAAATATTAAAAGTCATTAGTAATAACTTAAAATATTTTCTTTTACCATAATATAATTTCAAATGATTTTTCAAGTATTAAAATAATTTCTAAGTAATTTTATTTAATATTATAATTAAATAAATTAAATACCATTAGTATCCCAAAAATATTAAATATTAATGAAATATATTCAAAATAATTAAAACCTATTTTAGACTTTAAAATAACTTTTATGAATTTATTTTGTATTTTAATAATTAAAAAATATTTTTCTCTATTTATTTAATAAAATAATAATTTTCTAATTTATCTGTCGTTAAAGGTACCTACAGCGACAAAACTGTCACTATAGATGTTCTTCAGCAAACCCAGAACTGCATAGGCAGTTAACCGGGTACTAAGTTTAACCACTGCTAGATCTTTGGTCTTTATGATTTCTGGCTTTGTAAGGTTTTAATGTTGTAGTATTAATGTCACACTACAACCCCAAACAACTCTCATGGTCAACACATAACAAATCTATGAGATCTAAGCTACAAAATTTGTTGTCAGACATGTTCTTGAGTTTCTGGGTTGCCTAGAAACTCAAGCAGTTTCAAGGATCCTATTTTGAAGCTTGGTATCTTTGATTTTGAGTTTACTCCATGGGATCTAATGGTTCAAACATGTAAAAGAGATGTCAGGGTACAACAATACCTAACAATATCAGTATAACAACATCACAATCAAGAGATCTTGGCCGGTCAAAGTGCAGGCCAGGAACTGTTCTTGAACATTTTTGGGTTTTCTAGAAATGTTCTTGAGCAGTTTGGTCAACCTATGTTTGACCAACTTTAAATTCGATTCTGATACGTATCTGAGTAATCTAGAGGCATGGATATGTAGTACTCATGTCAGTCTACAAGTATATAACAACAACATGGCCCAAACACTTAACAGTTGCAAGATCAAACGCCTGCAAAATCGTTATCAGAGTTTTCTGAGTTTCTGGGTTACCCAGAAACCAGATCTCGTGCTTGGTCAACGCAGTTTGACTGCTTATAAAATGAAATCTAAACATGATATAACCTTGATTAATGTTTCAGATCATAGCCTATATAGCATAGAACAGATTCATAACATGAAACACAACAAACAACTAACATACAGGGATCTATGAGCCCTGACATTTTACTGTCAGACAGAAATTTCTAACTTTTCTAGATTTCTAAAATCATCAATTTCGAGCATATAAGTGTTATGGATCTAAGTTATAACAACCCAGATCACTAAATGACACATTCTAACATAACTTTAAACAATAAACAACAACAAATAACATGAATCACATAAATTTTTAAGTTTAGGGTTTTTATACCTTTTTAGCTTTGATCCTTGAATCTGACTTTTGATTCTGATCCTTGGCAAGCTATGAAGTGTTCTAAGCTTTGTTTCTCACTCATTATCACTCAAAAATTTCGGATGGGAGAGGGAGAGAAGACTTGGATAGGTTGAAAAGTAAAGTGTGTTACTTTTCTAGACTTGTATGCTTTCAATCCATGATGCAATGTATAAGGCTAATATAATGGCCGATTAAAGTTGAATACTAGACCATATGGCTAGCTAGAGTTTGTAAGACCCCAAATTATTAATAAATAAAATTTATTTTCCTCTATTTATTATTTTGGAATAGTAAGGGTTGATTTGATTAATGTGCATAGTTATGGGTAAAATACGCAAATATTTCGAATAAGCAAGTGGTTATAAAATATTTATTATTGTCGGGGAATATTCGTTTGGTCGTGGAATATTCGTATTGTCGGGGAATATTTCGTACGACGGAGCATGATCTTTTGTGGGCCCCATAACGGAAAGTGATTGGATGAAGAAAACGACAAATATAAGTTGTTTAAAAATAATGTAGCAGTAGTTATTCAAGCTAATCATTGTTAAAATACTCGGTGGTTAAAACATGAGTAGACACTCGGTATTGCACTAATTATTGATTCTTACGTAAGAAGGCACTACTCAATAATGGTTATAGTAATTATCGCTTCGATTATTTTATTGATTTAATAATTCACGCGTTGATATTTTATATCTTTGTTGTTTCAATAATTGTCATTATACGAAGATTTTTCATTATCGAAGCAATAATTCATATTATCTGAATAATATTATTAGATAACATTATTGGCAATGTCTAGAAAGTTCACTTTAAGGAGAGAATTGGTCACCTAATAATTGCGCAGTTAGTGAGGAGAAATTCTTATTGGAAAGCCCTCTTCTCCTGAAACCGCCACTCGTCATTATCGATATTGTGATTTTCGTAATATTATTTGTGAATAATTAATTATTGATTCATATGATGAGGAAAATATTGATTTTATGTGGATATAGATGGAGAAAATTTTTAATGTGACAATTGTTGAAAATTGAAATTTTATCTTTTTCTGATAAAATAATTCATATATTATTATATTTTAATAATATAATAATGGTGATATTTTTACAACGAATGTGGGATATATGAGTATACGAGGAGGAAGAGTATTTTTGTTGCAATAAATGTTTAAAACATGTTAAACATGTAAATTGGACCCCATTTATTGATTGAAATTTGATTATAGCTTGTAAAATCGTCTGTTTGGATTTCAAATCAATTTTTGTTTGGAATTTGGAAAAACTTCCTTCTACAAAGTTGTAGATAATGGAATTTCCTATGGAAAGTCGTGAGTTTCGAATTTTTCTGATAAAAAAGCTATTTATTATAAATTATTTAAGTTCCGAAGATCCGAAATAATTGATTTTTGGAAGTTTTAATTGTTTTAATTAACAAAAACATTTTTGTGTTTGGTTAGCCTCATTAAACAAATGCAAGTTTTTGAATTCAGATGGTTCTAAGTGTGTAGACAAATTTGTATATATATATTATTATTATATTAAATATTCTACTTTGGTGTTCTAAGCATTTTCCTATAAATAGGTGCTAGGGTTAGAATTGAAAATCACAATTTAAATCAAGTTTTCTCTCTATATTATCGAGTTTATTCTTGTGAGTATTTTGAGTATACTTTGAGTATTGCTATACGGTGCAAGTTCAAGTCATAGCTTATATATTCTGTTTCAATTTGAAGTCACCGATCTTTCGAGGTAAGGGATATTATTTTTTTCGTAATGATATTATTTATTCAATATCATTATGCTAAAATATTGATCGTAAGTTTTTATCAAATTTGGAACTTTTGGTTTGAGTTACTATTCACGATATCTGACCACTATTCACGATATCTGACACTATTCTGAATCGACACTATTCATTGAAAAATGAAAATTTTCCTTTTAAATCTAAAATATCTATGTGGATACTAGCTTTGATTGTATCCATATTTTGATCATTCTTAAATTTTACACCACTATGATTATTTTTGAGGTATTTTTGGACATGGATAAAAAAAGTACTAATCCTTAATCCTTAATCCTTGTCATTTTGTTTTCTTTGGATTCGTTTTTTAAAAATATTTTCATCATCCTCACGTCTTAAATGATGATATTATTGAATATCTTTGGCCCTGTAGTGCAAAAGATGAATGATTTCGATGAATATCTTAGGCCCGTAGTGCAAAGATGAATAGGTGTTTAGATGAACATGATTAATCGATGAATATCTTTGGCCTCAGAGTGCAAAGATGAATATTTGATTCCAGATATATATATGATTGATGTTACAGGATAAAAGATAGACGATGAACTTTTAAATTCATACATGAATATAGTAGTTTGCATTCTCTACTTAACTCTTCTAATGAATTATTATTTCATCGCGAATATTGATTTAAAACTTGTTGTCTATCATTGTATTCTATTAGATTTTTTTCCTGTTGAAGACTAATGATAATTTGTTGTATATTATCTTAGTCATAATATTCTTTACCGGGCTAGTTGAGCTCACCCTTTTCCTTTTGTTCCATTTTTCTTCTCAGGAGGCGTAGAATATAGCGAGTATTTAGTCTGGGGTATGGAATGAAGGTTCTAGAGAGAGTTGTTTAGTAGTCCTCACCATTTTTGTAAAATAATGTATCAATAAATGTGATGAGGATTTATTTGAGTATAGATATTGTCTAGAAGATAATATTTGTATTCAAACTCAAAATTTTACTATTGTAATAATAAAGTTGTAGTTGTTTCTGTACCATGTATTGACAACTCAGAATGGGTGATGTATACCTATTTTGGGGGTGTCACAGTTGGTATCAAAGCTTAGGGATATGATCTCTGGCGGAGATCGGGGAATAGAACTAGGAGGGAGAGACAGTAAATCCTTCGCTAGTGTGTCCTACCTAAGCTTATTTGTTAGTTGGTCAATATATAAGGATATTATGTGATATATTGATTTCAAGTTAATTAACCCTTGTTTTTATGACAAGATTTGAGAATGTCGATCGAGAATATTAACAATGAAAATGAGACCGTGGAGACGCTCAGACTCACCAACGAGGAGAACGTGTAACAGTGTCAATGTTCCTCCCGTGAACAACACCACCGAAAGCGAGATGATGAACGAGGGGATGTTTAGAAGCTTTTTGGTATTCATGCAAAATCGCACGAGGAGACTCGTGTTCAAAATATAGGAGGAAATGATAGCAATTCACGAGTTGTCACGCCCAAGCGATTCAAAGAGTTGGGACCACTGAATTTAAGGGAAAGCGGATCCGATCATGGCGGAAACATGGGTCAAGCAAATTACCAAGATATTCGATGTCTTGGGATGCACGGAGGAATGAAGGTTCCATTCCCCACCTTTAAGTTCCGTGGCGAGGAAGACATCTGGTGGGAGTCTCGTAAAAGCGTACTCCATCCACCAAGACTCAAAGATGTCTTGGGAGACGTTTCAGAAACTATTTAATGACAAATACTTTCTTGAAAGTGTTCATCATATGAAGGAAAGTGGAGTTCATCAGATTAGAACAAAAAACATGACGGTGTCTCAAAGACGAGGCAAAGTTTAGAGTTATCCGTGTTTGCACCTCATTTGGTGGAGAATGAGAAAACGATGACGCGGATGTTTCTTAGAGGTTTGAAACCTAAGATGCGTCAAGATCTCATTTCTCATAAATTTTCTCTATTCAGATGTTGTAAAGCAGGCTCAATTATTAGAGCGAGATAACGAAGTACGGTCAACCGAGGGACCACAATCAGAACATACTGGGAGATAGCGGTCAACAAAACAACGATAACCACGGAGAAAGAAAAAAGCGAACAAAATGGTAACCACTCTAGTGGTAATCATGGCCATGAAAATAGAAGAAGCGAGTCGAGGAGATTTTAAAAGAGGAGATTTAACAACTAATTATGTGAAGACGACAACGCTTGCGTGCAATCGGTTCTAAGTTAGGAGAACGACCACCCATCATATGCTATAAATGCGGGAAAGAGGGACATATCACCAAACCGCCCACAACAGATTCAAGGTATGCTATAATTGTGGAAAGGAAGGACATATCGCTCGAGAGATGTAGACGCAGAGCGAAACCTAGTTCAATGGGGACAAAGTGACTCAAAAGACCGTCCCGAGAAAAGTCAAAGTCAACGGTTCCTCGGAAGAGCGTTTGTTGTGATTGGTCAAAATGCGAGGAACCCAAACGAGGTGATCACGGTAAGCTATTTATAAATTCTTGCAAAGTTTATACCTTACTTGATACCTGGGTGCTACCCATTCATTTATCTCTCGCTTGTGCTCAACGCTTAAACTCGACTCGGAGAAATTAGACTTTGACCTATCTGTGGAAACTCCGTTAGAGAAACTTTCATCACATCCATCGCTTATAAATCTTGTTTGATTCAAGTTGGCACCATCACCTTACTGTTGACCTTATCTCTTTAAAGATACTTGCTTTTGATGTGATTTTAGGGATTGATTGGTTAACTACTCATCATGCCAAAATTGATTGTTTTCGTAAGGTTGTTAGTTTTCATATTCCTAACCAACCCGTCTGTTATACGAATTCAAGCAACTAAACCATTAAAATCAATCATCTTGTCATATCTAATCATAAAGCTATTCATTTATTGAAAAACGGATGTCAAGCTTTCTTAGCCCATGTTATGGATTTGAATAAAGACACGCCAAATTTGAATAATATTCCTATTGTTATTGACTTTTCCCGACGATTTTCAAGAACTTCCCGGCCTACCCCGTAACGTGAAGTTGAATTCTTTATTGATCTTGAACCTGTACAAAGCCCATTTCTAAAACCCCATATCGAATGGCTCTATTGAACTTTAGGAGTTAAAGGTCCAACTACGGGAATTGTTGGACATCGGTTTCATTCGCCCTAGTACATCTCCTTGGGGTGCCCCTGTTTTATTCAGAAAGAAGAAAGACGGAGTATGCGATTTTGTATCGACTATCGGGGAATTGAACCATGTCACCATCAAGAATAGGTATCCTCACCTCGTATTGATGACTTGTTTGACTATTTGTAAAGGGCACAATTTTTTCAAAGATCGATCTTCGATTCGGATATCATCACCAAGAAGATTAGGCGAGGTTATTACAAAGACCGCCTTTAGAACTTAGTACGGGCATTATGAATTCTTAGTCATGTCTTTCGGATTGACTAATGCTCCTGCGGCTTTCATGGATATGATGAATCGAGTATTCAAGGAATATTTGGATCAATTCGTTGTTGTCTTTATTGATGACATCCTCATATATTCCAAAAGCCGTGAAGATCATGAGCACCATTTGAAGCTGGTACTCCAAAGACTTCGTGAAAACCAACTATATGCCAAATTGAAGAAATGCGAGTTCGGCTCGAGGAAGTAGCATTCCTTGGGCACGTGGTGTCGAAAAACATGGAGTATCTATTGATCCCGCGAAGATTCAAGCAATACAAAGTTGGGAGCAACCAAGTCGATGATCAAGTACGTAGTTTTTGGACTAAGTTTGGTTATTATCGGAGATTCGTGGAAGGGTTTTCTAATCGCTACTCCATTAACCCAGACTAACTCGGAAGGATACAAAATTGTGATGGAGCGAGGAATGCGAGAAGAGTTTCCAAGAGCTCAAGAGGAGACTCATTTTGGCACTGTTCTAACAATACCATCTCGTACGGATGGATTTGTTATCTACTGCCGATGCTTCGTGCAAAGGGTTAGGATGTGTTCTCATGCAACGTGGGAAAGTCATAGCTTATGCCTCGTGACAACTTAAAGAATATGAGAGGAATTATCCTACTCATGATCTAGAGTCAAGCAAGCAATAAGCAAGCGCTTAAAGATATGGAGGCACTATCTATATGGGGAGAAAGTGGAGATATATTCGCACCATAAAAGCCTTAAATATTTCTTCACTCAAAAAGAACTCAACATGCGGCAGCGACGTTGGCTCGAGCTATTGAAAGACTACGACCACACTATTTAATACCATCCTGGAAAAGTGAACGTGGTAGTTGATGCGTTGAGTAGAAGATCATATGCAGGAATGCGTGCGATGATGTCAAGTATATGCATTGAGCCAACTTTAATAGAAAAAGTTAAGGTTGCTCAAGCCACCGACCCGGAGCTGATGCGTATGAAGAAGAAAATACAAGAATGTGCTATTCGTAAGCGAGAATTGATGAAGAAAGAATACTTGAGTCCACTCTGCACTTTGTGTCCCTAACGACTCGATTTGAAGTACAAGATTATGATGGAGGCACACAATACACCTTTTGCAATCCATCTCGAAGTACCAAATGTATCGTGATCTTCGACTTACATTTTGGTGGAACAAATATGAAGAGAGAGATTGCAAAGTTTATCTCAATGTGTTTAACTTGTCAACATGTAAAGGCGGAGCATCTAGTACCTAAGGGTCCATTTGCAACCACTTGAGATTCGAAATGGAAGTGGAACACATTACCATGGATTTCGTTACGGGTCTTCCTACGGTTTCTCAAGGCATCAATGCTATTTGGGTTATTGTTGATAGATTAACCAAGCTCGCTTCATTTCTTGCCGACACGGAGACTTATTCCTTGAACGCCTTGCTAGTATGTACGTGAATGAGATTGTGAGGTTGCATGGCATGCCTGTATCCATAGTTTCGGATCGTGACCCAAGATTCACTTCAAGATTTTGGGTTAGCTTGCAAAAATCTATGGGCACGGATTTATTTATCTGGGCTCGACATACCATCCTCAAACCGGATGGACAATTAGAGAGGACTATTCAAACTCTTGAAGATCTATTAAGACTCGTGTCCTAGACTTCAAGGGCGGTTGGGATAAGTATTTAGCATTGGTGGAATTCTCCCACAACAACAAGCTTATCAGAAAATATAGGTGTGGCTCCATTCAAGCATTATATGGACGAAAATGTCGCTCTCCAAATATGTTGGGATGAGGTGGGTGAAGCAACATTGTTGGGACCCGAGTTGATACATATATCACGGAAAAGATCCAAATGATTCGACTACGATACAAAACGGCACAAGATCGACAAAAGAGTTATGCGGATCTTCATCGAAAGGACGTGGAATTTAGTATAGGGGATCATGTATTGTTGCGAGTTGCTCCATGGAAGGGAGTTACAAGATTTGGGAAGAGAGGAAAGCTCAATCCACGATTTATTGGTCCATTTCAAATTCTTAACCGAGTAGGAAATGTAGCCTATAGATTTGCGTTACCATTCGAGTATGTCTCGTGTTCATAATGTGTTTCATATATCTCAGATTTCAGAATATGTGAAAGATATGAATCACGTTATAGAGTTAGAACCGGACGAGATAGCCGAAGACTTAACGTATGAGGAGGTACCTGTCAAGATCTTGGATAGGAAGGAGCATGTCCTACGCGCAAAGGTCATACCACAAGTTAAAGTTTTGTGAAGGAATCATGCTATAGAGGAAATGACCTGGGAATTGGAAACAGAAATGAAAGCGAGGTATCCTCACCTTTTCGGAATACCAGGTATATACGTCAATTTCGAGGACGAAATTTCATAAGGAGGGGAGGTTGTAAGACCCCAAATTATTAATAAATGAAATTTATTTTCCTCTATTTATTATTTTGAAATAGTAAGGGTTGATTTGATTAATGTGGATAATTATGGGTAAAATACGCAAATATTTCGAATAAGCAAGTGGTTATAAAATATTCATTATTGTCAGGGAATATTCGTTTGGTCGTGGAATATTCAGATTGTCGTGGAATATTCATACTGACGGTGCTAAAGCTTTTGTGGGCCCCATAACTGGAAAGTAATTGGATGAAGAAAACGACAAATATAAGTTGTTTAAAAATAACTGGCAGTAGTTGTTACTCAATAATCATCGTTAAAATACTAAAGTGGTTAAAACACAAGAAGATTACCAGTATTGCACCAATTATTGATTCTTACGTAAGAAGGCACTTACTCAATAATGGTTACAGAATTATCGCTCAAAGATTTTATTGATTTAATAATTCTTTGCGTTGATATTTTATATTGTCATTGTTTCAATAATTGTCATTACACAAGATTTTTTCATTATCGAAGCAATAATTCATATTATCTGAATAATATTATTAGATAACATTATTGGCAATGTCTAGAAAGTTCGTCTAAGGAGAGGTTTGGTCACCTAATTGTGCGTGAGAAGGAGAAATTTTATTGGAAAGCCCCTCTTTCCTGAACCGCTGCGTCACAATATTGTGATTCTCGTAATATTATTTGTGAATAATTAATTATTGATTCATATGATGAGGAAAATATTGATTTTATGTGGATATAGATGGAGAAAATTTTAATGTGACAATTGTTGAAAATTGAAATTTTATATTTTTCTCGATAAAATAATTTATATACTATTATATTTTAATAATATAATAATGGTGATATTTTTACAACGAATGTGGGATATATGAGTATACGAGGAGGAATAGTATTTTTGTTGCAATAAATGTTTAAAACATGTTAAACATGTTTGGACCCCATTTATCGATCGAAATTTGATTATAGTTTTGTAAAATCGCCTCTGGCTTGTGGATTTTGGTCAATTTCTGTTTGGAATTTGGAAAAACTTCCTTCTGCAAAGTTGTAGATAATGGAATTTCCTATGGAAAGTCGTGAGTTTCGATTTTTTCTGATAAAAGAGCTATTTATTATGAATTATTTAAGTTCCAAAGCTCCGAAATAATTGATTTTTGGAAGTTTTAATTGTTTTAATTAACAAAAACGTTTTTGTGTTTGGTTAGCCTCATTAAACACATGCAAGTTACTGAATTCAGATGGTTCTAAGTGTGTAGACAAATTTATATATATATATTATTATTATATTAAATTTTCTACTTTGGTGTTCTAAGCATTTTCCTATAAATAGGGTGCTTAGGTTAGAATTGAAAATCACACCAGAAACTGAAGTTTTCTCTCTCTATATTATCGAGCGTATTCTTGTGAGTATTTTGAGTATACTTTGAGTATTGCTATACTCGGTGCAAGTTCAAGTCATAGCCTATATTCGATTGTTTCAAATGAAAAGACCGATCTTCGAGGTAAGGATATTATTTTTTCAGTAATGATATTATATCTTCAATATCATTATCTTTGAAATATTGATCCGAAATTTTTATCAAATTTGGAACTTTTGGTGTCTGAGTTACTATTTACGATACTCAGTTACTATTCACGATTATACTTGACCTTATTCACGATACGACACTATTTACGATACGACTATTCACGATTATTTATGAATACGACACTATTCATCGAAAAATAAAAATTTTCCTTTTCGCCTAAAATATCTATTGTGGATACTAGCTTTGATTGTATCCATGTTTTGATCATTCTTGAATTTTACACCACTATGATTATTTTTGAGGTATTTTTGGACATGGATAAATCAAAGTACGAATCCTTAATCCTTAATCCTTGTCATTTTGTTTCACTGGATTCCTTTCTTTAAAAATATTTTTCATCATCCTCAGTCTTAAATGATGATATTATTGAATATCTTTGGCCCGTAGTGCAAAGATGAATGATTTCGATGAATATCTTGGCCCAGTAGTAAAAGATGAACATGTGTTTAGATGAACATGACTAATCGATGAATATCTTTGGCCTGTAGTGCAAAGATGAATATTTGATTCAGATATATATTGATTGATGTTACAGGATAAAAGATAGAGCGATGAACTTTTAAATTCATACATAGAAGATAGTAGTTTGCATTCTCTACGTAACTCTTCTAATGAATTATTATTTCAATGCATGAATATTGATTTAAAACTTGTTGTCTATTGTATTCTATTAGATTTTTCCCGTTGAAGACTAATGATAATTTGTTGTATATTATCTTAGTCATAATATTCTTTATCGGGCTAGTTGAGCTCACCCTTTTCCTTTTTGTTCCATTTTTCTTCTTAGGAGGTGAGATTATAGCGAGTACGAGTCGGGGTATGGAATGAAGGTTCTAGAGAGAGTTGTTTAGTAGTCCTCACCATTTTTGTAAAATAATGTATCAATAAATGTGATGAGGATTTATTTGAGTATAAATATTGTCTAGAAGATAATATTTGTATTCAAACTCAAAGTTTTACTGTTGTAATAATAAAGTTGTAGTTTCTGTACCATGTATTGACTACTCAGAATGGGTGATGTATACCTATTTTGGGGGCGTCACAGAGTTGGTCACCAACCACAAGTAGGGCTAGATCTACACTCCACCTCATTAAAATATTCAAAAGGGTAGTTTGGTCATTTAACTTATAAAGTGAATGGCAACTTGGTAACTTCTCACAACGTACCATTAAGTTTTAACCCTTAGGGTTTAACCCTAAGGTTTCATAAGCTTAATTTCTAGGATTATGTAATTATGGCTAAAATGGGAATCTTAGTTTCTAAAAATGTGAATTAGGGTTCCCTAATTAAATTAGGTTTCTAATCACTTAGGACTTATCAATTAGGCTTTATAATATACTAATTACCATTAAGCTTGTTAAATTAATAATTAGGTTGCAATTATTAATATTATATTATTATAAATAATAATAATAATATAAATATTATATTATTATTCTCATTCCTTATTCCAAATCCGTAATTAGGGTTTTGAATCCATATCGATATATCCCTCATATATACCATTATTAATAATTAATTTACATATCATAATAATCCTAATAATCATATCATATTTTCATGGAAAATAAATAATAAATATTTTTATTACAAAATTAATTTATTATAAGAATATAATCTATAATGATCAATAATTCTCAAAAAGAAATTATTTACATCTAATAAATAATTTTATTTATCACATATATACATATACTTTACTTAGCATATATTCCCACCTATATATATATATATATATAAATTAAATCACAAAATTTCTTATTGAAAATATTGGGTTATTATAGATACTTTCAAGAACACGTAACTTCCGACTTCGAAGTCGCGATCTTGACGATGCAAATCTGCGTATTTCTTCTGGCGATCTTGTGTAGCTACCAATCTGGCTCTTATCGTTGTCACTACATCGGTTGTTTGTTGAACTAATTTCGGTCCTAATATCTTTCATTCTCTGACTTCATCCCAACACAACAGTGTTCTGCACTTCCTCCTGTAAAGAGCTTAGTGCGGTGGCATACCTATACTCGCATGATAACTATTGTTATATGCTAATTCTACTAGGGGTAGGTGATTTTCCCAATTTCCCTTGAAGTCCATCACATAAGTTCTAAGCATGTCTTCCAGCGTTTGTATCGTTCGCTCACTTTGTCCATCTGTATGTGGATGATAAGCAGTACTCAACCTCAACTGTGTTCCCATTCTCTCTTGCAAGCTTTTCCAGAATTTTGACGTGAAGTGTGGATCTTGATCAGAGACAATTGACACTGACACTTCATGTCGTGAAACGATCTCCTTTACGTATAACTTTGTCAATTGATTCAAGTCGAAACAAATCTTTATCGGTAGAAAATTAGCTGACTTTGTCAGTCGATCCATAATAAACCAAATGGCATCAAAACCTTTCTGTGTGGCTGGAAGTTCCACCATGAAGTCCATCGTAATGTGCTCCCATTTCCACTTTGGTATTTCCAACGGTTAAAGTAGACCACTCGGCCTCTGGTGCTTTGCTTTGACCCATTGGCAAGTAAGACATCTACTGATGCACTCCGCGACTTCTCATTTCAAATTGGGCCACCGAAATTGTTGTCTCAAATCTCGGTACATCTTTGTGCCTCCTGGATGAACGGAATACGTCGTATTGTATGCCTCGTGCAAAATTTCTTCCCTCAACTCGGTTATCGCTAGCACCCACACTCTCCCCTTGAATCTCAAAACACCTTTTTATCCATTTTGAATCTCTCTTCTTCATTTTCTGCGATCCTCTTCCGGATTCTCTCGCACTCTTCATCCTTCTCCTGTGATTCCTTTACTCTATCCAACAAGGTTGGACGAGCTTCCATTACAAATAATTTTTCTTTAGACCTCCCCGGTCCCTTTACCTCTACTTCCAATTTCTCCATTTTCCTTATTAACTCCTCCTGAGTTGTCAGTTCAAACAACTTCTCCCTTCCTTTCCCGCTTAGCGCATCGGCTACTACGTTTGCCTTTCTTGGGTGATAAAGAATATCGCAGTCATAATCCTTGATTAAATTTAAATATCTTCTCTGATGCATGTTCAACTCCTTCTGCGTGATGATATATTTCAGACTCTTTTAGAGTGTGTATATCTCATATTTCTCTCCGTATAAATAATGTCTCCAAATCTTTAACGCAAAAACTACTGCCTCTAACTCTAGGTCGTGAGTAGGGTATCATTTTTCGTAATTCTTTAGTTATCGCGATGCATATGCAATGACTTTTCCATGTTGCATGAGAACACAGCTAAGTCCCTTGTGTGATGCATCACTATATACCACGAAACCTCCCGTATCATCGGGTAAGGATAATACAGGTGCTTCGCTTAGTCTCTTCTTCAGCTCCTGAAAACTTTCTTCTCACTTGTCCGTCCATACGACTTTACCGTCTTCCTCGTTAGATTGGTCAACGGGGTTGCTATCTTAGAAAAATCCCGGATAAATTAATCTTCGATAGTACCCAGCTAACCCTAAGAAACTTCTTATCTCTGTTGGTGTCTTCGGCTGCTCCCAATTACTCACCGCTTCTACCTTTACAGGGTCTACTAAAATTCCATCCTTATCTACCACGTGTGCTAAGAATTAAACCTTCTCCATCCAAAATTCACACTTTGAAAACTTTACATACATCTTCTCCTTCCTTAGTGCTTCCAAAACCATCTTCAGATGTTCGGCGTGCTCTTCTTCCATCATTGAGTAGATCAAAATATCGTCGATGAAAACTATAATGAATTTATCCAAGTATGTCTTGAAGACTCGGTTCATCAAGTCCATGAATGCTGCCGGAGCATTAGTCAATTCGAATGACATTACCAAAAACTCGTAGTGTCCATAACGGGTTCGAAACGTCATTTTGGTATGTCCTCCTCCCGTACTTTTAACTGATGATAAACTATCCATAGATCTATCTTCGAGAAACACTTTGCTCCCTTCATTTGATCGAAAAGGTCATCTATCCTTAGCAATAGATATCTATTCTTAATCGTCACTCTGTTCAACTCTCGATAGTCAATACAGAGCCTCATCGATCCGTCCATCTTTTTAACAAACAACACTGGTGCTCCCCAAGGAGACACGTTCGGTCGTATGTAACCTTTATCTAGTAATTCTTGCAGTTGTATCATCAATTCTTTTATTTCTACTAGCGCCATACGATATGGAGCTTTCAAAATTGGTGTCGTTCCCGGTGCTAAGTCTATTACGAATTCGATTTCTCTGTCTAGCGGAAGACCAGGCAGATCGTCCGGAAATACATCTTGTTATTCTCTCACTACGGATATATCATTAATTTTTACTCCCTTTTTCGAAGTATCTACAATGTAATCTAAATAACCTACACATCATTTCCTTAATAATTTCTTGGCCTGTATCATCGTAAGACAACACGCTTGCTTAAGCGATGAGCTACCATAAAACACTACCTTAGACTTATTCGGAGTCTGAAGGTTTATGCTTTTATCCTGACAATCAATTATCGTAGCGTGGTTATTGTGACACCCCCAAAACAGGTATACACCACCCATCTTGAGTCGCCAGATATATGGTACATAAATTCAAATACAACTTAATTATATAACAGTTGTGTAAAATACGACAAAACATAGCTGAGAGTTTAAACAAGAATATTGTCATCTAGACAATATCCACACTCAATGGTGTCCTCATTACAATTATTATCACATTATTCCATAGAATAGTGAGGACTACTAAAGCCATTTATCCTGGACCATCACTCCATTCCTCGACTTGTCCCAGCTATATTCTCATTTCCTGAAGAGAACAATGAAAGAAAGGGTGAGCTCAACTAGCCTAGTAAGAAATATTATGGCTAAGATAATGCAGAATAAATTATCGTTAGCCTTCAACAGTGTTAAACTGATACAATATAACAAACATCAAGTTTAGCTGCGCAGCTTTGAACAAGCAATCCATTGGAAGAGTCAAGTAGAGAATAAAATCTACTATCTTCTATGATTTAAAAGGATTTTCATCACTTTTATCGCTGACACTCAGCTTATTAAATAAACCACGTCATCCTTGCACCACGACCAAGACTTTAACCAACTGAGTATAATATAATACATGAAACTGCAAATGGATTTTTCCCCGCCATGCGGTAATCCACGTACACAGATCATTTCCACGATTTAATAAGGAATGAATACAAAGGATCATTCAGCATGCATGTCGTAATCCACATAGACAAGTTATTCCAACAGAATAATAAAGAATAGAATAATGTAAGAATTCATCATGCATCCGATAAACCACATGCATGTGTTATTCCTAACGTAATAATAAAGAATGGAACTGTGTCATGCGAAATCCGCATGCATGTGATATTCCAAATGTAATAATAAAGAATGGAATAACAACGAAATTCACTGCATGCGATGAGACAGATAGATAAAAGTTATTCCAATGTAATAATAAATAATGGAACTGTGTCATGCGTAATACGCATGCATGTGATATTCCAAATGTAATAATAAAGAATGGAATAATGTAAGAATTTCACCACGTATATGGTACTGCATGCACGATTTTTTCAATGTAATAATAAAGAATGGAATAATGAAGAATTTTACCATGTATGCGGTATCAGCGCAGAGCAAAGTTATTCCAACATAATAATAAGGAATGAAATAACAATAGCTCTCTTCATGAAAATGAAAGAAATAATTCCCCTTACTTTGGAATAAAGCTGGATACTGGAATAGAGAGGTAGCAGACTTCTCTTCTTCTTTCTCTCTATAATTTCTCTCTATAACTTTATTGAATTGGTGATAAATGAAGGAAGAAGGAGCTCTTCTATTTATAGAAAAATATAGTTTCGATAATTGCACGTTTTGGGGCTCGAAAAATTATAGTACAATACCTCCAACTTTTCTTTCATTTTTAATTTAGTCCTGCAAGTATTATCAAACTTGCACCACCTCCCCTAATAGTAAATAATGTGAATCAATAGTTCAATCATGTGATTCAATAGTTATAATCATGTGAAAATACGAATAACATATAGTACCTCCATCTATACTTCCATCTTTAACTTAGTCATGCAAGTATTATCAATCTTGGACCAACTCCTCTAATAATACATGAATCTGAATTAATAGTACACACATGTGAACAAATAGTTATAATCATGTTAATTAATAGCAATTAATTCCTCATTTATCCGATTAATTACCCGATAACTTCCAGACATCAATTATTATCGAAATAAATGTAGATTTTCACTAACACTAATAATTTCAACATAATGAAACTATCAATTTCATCTTTAATCAACACGAACTTATTCATCATTAATATTATAATTCACAATATTTAACAACCGTGTCGCTTTCTCGGAAAGAGGGCTTTCTATAAGGATTTCTCCTTATATGCCGCAATTGATTAGATGACCAAACCTCTCCTCGACAGTAACTTCTAGACATTGTAAATGTTGTAATTTAATAATATGAATAACTTTGTCGTCTCAATTATTGATTTAATAATATATCATATTATACAGATGATACTGTGACAATAATTAAATCAATAATATTAGAGATATGATACAGCAATTACTGTTGCAATAATTAAGTATAACCGAGTGACTTCTCACGTAAGCATCAATAAATAATACCAGGTGCTACTATGCAACCACGCATATTACTATAGTTTTACTACCGGATAGTTCAGCGGTTTTAACGGTAATACTTCATTTCGTTATTTTTATAAAAGATAATTTCGCTGCTTTTCTTACTACGACAATACTTCCGTTGTGGGGTCCACTAATGATTGTGCCATCGTACGAATATTTCCTGTTAAAACGAATATTCCCCGACCAATTGAATATTATACAACCACTTGCTTACTTTGTAAAATTTGTAAATACTACCCACAACTATAACACTATCTCAAATCCACACCATAATATTAAAAAAAAATATTTTAAGAAAATTAAATCTTTATTCATAAAATTTGGGGTCTTACAGTTATACAACCAATCCATTCCCAATATTACGTCAAACTCTCCCAATCTTATCAGAATCAAGTCTACGCTTAGCTTGTGATCTCTAATGTTTGAGCGACAATTTCGATACACGTATTTTACGGGGATTACTTCCTTATTCCCTACTTCTATGTTCAAATGATTTCCTAATCGTTCTCGGGGTAAATTAAGTCAACTACCAAATTCTTCAGATACAAAAGAACAGGTGGCACCCGAATCAAATAATACATATGCATTTATATCATTCATTGGGATAATACCTGACACCACGTCCTTCGCAGCTACTGTGTCCTAGACGGTCATGTTAAAGGTTTTGGCGGTTGGGCAGTTGGATTGCGTCGGTGCGCCAATCATCAATTTGCTGCCTCCCCATTGCTAGCCAATTCCTCCGTCGCTCCCTTTCTTTGGGCAATCCTTAATCAGGTGGTCCGCCGAGCCACAAGCGAAACAACCCTTGATCTTCTTGGGCTTCGGCAATTGGGTGAGATATGACCTTCTTGGCCGCAGTTGTAGCAAGTATTGCGCCCCTTCCAACACTCGCCCTGGTGACTCTTCCCATACTTTGGGCATCCCTCTGCCCTCTTCTTAAAACTTCCAAGAAAATTCTCCGCTTGATTGTTGTGGTTTTTGTTATTGTTGTTGTTATTCTCCCACTTCCTCTTTCCTGGATTACTCCCCCCCGCTGCTTCCTCCACGGCTTTCTCCTCCCGTATTCTTACCCTTCTTTTCCTTGTTATACAAACTTAAGGCTTCACTACCTCCCTCTGCAATAATATCCTTCTCCAGTAAAAATGCAAATGAATCAATTTGAAGAACCGACACCTTATTAAACAACCTAGGTTTCAGTCCTTGTTTAAAACGTTTACCTTTCCTCTTTTCATCCCCTACCTGGTGTTCTATAAATCTGGCTAGCTCAATGAACTTAGCCGCATATTGCGCCACCGCCATATTTCCCTGTTTAAGTTCTAAATATTTCACCTCCATTCTGTTCTTCATGCTTTTCGGGAAGTAGTTCTCGAAAAACATAGTCTTGAATCTCTCCCATGTTATTATCCTTTCTCTTGCTGTTTGTTGATTCGCCTCCCACCAGTAGTTCGCCTTGCGTCTTGTTGGGTAAAATCTAATTACGCATAGCACGCAAGTATACGTGGTCAACAAGTAATATAATAGTAAGTAGAGTATCGTTCCCACAGAGAAATTTAGTAAGAATTTAACCCTCACAATTACCAATTTCCTATTAATCCCAATTTTAATAAACTATCCAAATTAATGATTAAAATTATAAAGTCTCAATTATTAAAAATACTAAAAATGCAAAACAGTCACAAATCGCAAAAACTAAATTTCTAAACAAATATCGGAGAATTAGGCTTACAACTTCACCCTAAGCTTCACTCTGGTTATTATCCTTTGTTCCAGTTCAATTAACTATCCCAGTTTATTAATTAAGAACGCTAAAGTAGAATTAGCCACCTCTCGATGCACTAACACCATATTAACTTAAATCCATAATTAAGATAGAATTAAGTTAAACACCTTAATTAACTAACTCACTATATCTATATTTGAATTACAATTAAAGAAGGTTTAAGTTAAAAGTTCTCTACCCGATTACATGCGATGTTAAGCATATCTCTACCCTAACATTCATCAAGATTCTATTCATTCACAGAATTCAAGAACACATGCTATATTAATTAAGTCTAAACTCGTACTTCCTCTCTCGAATCCATACAAGTCCACACAGAATTGTTGATCAGGAAATTCATAAATTCAAACATAAATTAATATAGATAAACTGGATAATAACTTATTAAACTGAAAATCAAAGTCACATAACCATCGTTTCACTTAAAGATCCATCATAAGCCTAAAAAGTAATTTAGCTCATCATAAATGAAATAAACACTGAATAAATTAAAGATATCATCCTTTCAATTACAAATAAACTAAAAGAAAAGTATACATCTAGAACCACCCTTTTCTTTAGCTCAGTTGCAATTGATACAAAAAATCCTTCAAAATCATCTCTCCAATACTTGCTCTCAAAAATCTATATTCTTGTTCTCTGTTGATCCCTCTAATGTTTATCTTGTTTGTTGTAATATATCTAGCAACAACATGTAATCTGACTCTCATTCCTCATCCAAAATGAACTCTACTCCAAGCCAAATACTAGTCTTTTTGTTTCATCAGCAGTCCAAAAGCAATAGGATCCGCTCTCTTTCCTACCCCCGCCTTCCTACGAGGGTTTAACTTCAGAATGAGCCCCGTGAGTTAGTATTCTCGCTTAATCGACTTTTGGACCCCCAGCCCCCAAATGGGGGTGTTAGGCTTAAACATGCCCGCCCCGACGAGCTAGTGTTCTGCTAGTTGGTTAGTTTTACTTCTTTGCTTGCCACATTCTAGCCACAATTGTACTCCTTTTATGCTCAAATGCCACACCACCAAACCTACACATCAAATAACAATAAACAAGTAAAATAAGACATAAACGCAAAGGAATACACCGATTAAGCTTGAATTAGGAACCGATTCGCGGGTATAAAACCCACTTATCAAAATCCCCCAAACTTAAACCATGCTAGTCCTCGAGCACAAAACAACATAAACATGCTATACAATGAAATGCAATGACGTGTAATGCATCTAATCTAAAATGCTTATAAATCCAACAGTGTCATATAATCATATTATTCCTCCGGCCTCAGAGCAATCAAACAAACGCTACAACACTTCATATCAAAACCCAATGATAATTCCTTGTTAATCCTCGAATCTTAAGCCATTATCATTGGTATAGTGTGTGTGTGTGATCAACATCCGTGCTAACTAATACGTAATCAAATTCAATACATAATCAATTTCTTATAAGGAATCATACAGAGTAAACTCAAAAAGTTCAAACACAGACGAGTTCCAACTAAAACTAAGCAATCACCACTATTATGGGCTCACATAGGGTACTTACACTTTATTTTTATTCATATAAATATCCACGGGGGCTTTTTGCACTTATTTCCCGTTTTATATATATATATATATATATTAACCATGATTGTGTAATGTCTCATTCCATTAGGCTAACAGTGCTACCCCTTAGCGAGCTTTCGACCAACGACTCCCAGACTATATAAGACCTTAGGTATGCTTAGGTGTGAGACACTCCCTCAAAGCATTTTGCTCAAGTAACAAAGGCCCCGAAACAAGACTAGCTATGAATTTATTTATTTTATTTTCTTCTTTTTTTTTCTTTTTTTATAAAGCTTATGTACCCCACATTTATCCCCCCAAATTTAGGTTTTTGCCTAATTCTTAGTCTTCACCGCCTATCCTTGTCATTTTCTCATTTACACTAACATTATCCTTTAGAAATCCTTTATGTATCAATTTGAACTAATCAGTCGACACAGATGTTATTAGCGTGCTACCCTTTTTATATCAATTTTTAACAAGAATAAGATCCAATTCATAATGTAAACTACATCAAGGTTCTAATAATCAAGATCAGAATCATTTAACTTAATCTCAATCTCATCATTGGCCAAAATAAAATGAACTACAACCATTGTTGGACATATGCAAAATTAACACAATATTTAACTAATTTTTTTATTTTTTTATATATATGTATGGTAACATAACATGCGTGCAATAATAAATAAAAACTATTTATGCAACAATAATTAAACACTATTTATGCTCCTAAGCTACTATGCAACTATATGATTACATGAATGCAACATTTGATAATCCTAAAACTAACAATGAACTACTATATGCAATCCTAACTAATGAATGCAAATATGGAAACATGAAATTAAAACCCCCCAAACTAGAAAGTTATAATGCCCTCATTGTACATATATAGCAATAAAAATATGAGGACTTCCCTGTAATCACTTAAGCCTGGGGTGTTAGTGTGTGTTCTTCTTCATCGGAGTCACTTGGTGTAAATCGGAGCATTGGGGCTGGTTGTTGGTACGGGAATTGGGCAGTGGGATTGAAGCTTTGGAGCGTCACATTCAATGAGGCGAACGATAGGTTCATGGCGTCAAACATGTGGTCCTGCCTCGCTGCGAGTCGCCGCATCTCTCTATGTGCTATCTTATTTTGCTCATCCATGTGACGTTGAAAGTTGAGAAACCGAGGGCTAGATATAGATTCGGCCTATGGTGCCTCTGTTCCTTCCTCGCCCATTGGTGCTGCCTCCTAGAACTCCTCGTCCTCTGAGTTGTCGGAAGCATCAGCCTCATCCTTCGAAGTGGATGGAAATGTAAAGCCTAATCCTCTAGGATGTGACTCGCCTCCGGGCCATACCGCATTATATGCAATCATTCTTGAATCCAGTGTCTGAAGTGGCATTTGAGTGATCTCATCATCTGACCATCGAACTCCAACCCTCTTGCCTACATAACCCATAAATGAGTGATAGGTGTGGCAAGCCGCCCGAGAATTGTCCTTGTAAGCACCTTCGAATTGAAAAACTGATTATCGCCCTGACGTCGATGATGAAATCTTGTACAATGGCATACAAGAGCACTGCCTTCTCATTGGTCACATCGGACGTGTGTGTGGATGGAAATACTTTGGCACACAAGAATGCATACCATATCTTGCCATATCTACTGAGATCCTTGCTGTGAAAAACCGTGCCTCCTTTGTGACCTTTGATCCATGTGGTACCCAGTTTTGTCATTTCTTTCATAATAACCTCGTAATCCGGATCATGATCACATAAATGAGCATACTAGAAATGTCTAGGCACCCTTAACTGATAGTATATGTTGATGGCATCGACACTGAATGGGACTTATCTTCCTCGACAAAAGCGTTGAAAAGGGCCTTATCCTCGGCGTTAACATAAAATTCTTTGACCACACTTACAACGACGGCCTCGGGTTCCTCCGTGAACTTGTTCCACCCCTTTTGATATATCTGTTGCATCATTTCACCGTCGACGTGGTCCGGTGCCAACTCCCGCTCCGGTGTGAGAGCTTTGGACACCATGTAATTATAACGGTCAACGGCGGCCGCACTTATGAATTTGCGTCGGTCAAAGGCTCGTGATGGTGGTGTTGTTCCGGAACTCTCTCCCCATTGCCTCTTTGATGTAAGTTTAGATGCCATTGTATTTTGAAAGCCTTATCACACTATTCCCCCCCCCCCCAAACTTCACTCACACAATCTGTCGAACACTTGGTGTGCAAGTGGTTTATCCCCTAAACTTAATGATTTTTGCTTACAAAATAGTGATAGGAGAGGATGAATTGGGAGACAAAGTGCTCACTCTCAATTGCTTTATAATTTCCTTCCAAAGAGAACCCTAATTCGTAGCTTTCTGAGGTTGAGTAGTGAAATTGGGTTATGGGGGAGAGGTTTTATAAAGATGGAGAGATATAAGTTGAAGTAATGGAGTGAAGTAGTGGGGAAGTGGGTTATTGTGCTAATGAAGTGGTATGATGGAGTTTACTTTTCCAAAACGTAGGAGAATATAGATGGGAGTGGGAATTGTATGTGAAGAAGAAGTAGTAGTGGAATGAAGGAGTGGGGAAGTGGGTAATTAAAGATGCAACTGCCGAAAACTGCATGTTCGAATTCAGGACCCTCGCCCCAGCAGGGGGTAGTAAGCCTAAAAGGCCCACCCCGGTGGGCATACCTTCTGTTAAAGGACTGGGGACCCCCGCCCCGGCGGGGGGTGTTATTCTTTAGGGATCCCGCCCGGTGGGCATACACTTTGTTAACCAACTTGGGAAACCGCCCCAGCGGGCATGTTGGGCTTGAAGGGGCCCACCCCGGCGGGCATGCCTTCTGTTAAAAACCTATGATTTCCTTATTTCTTCCTTGCAACTCCAAACCATGATCATATTAAGTACTTGTAAAACCATGAAACAAAAATGTGAGTAGATTTTGAGCAATTTTAAGCATGGTGGTAGGATTTATCTAAAAATGACTTATACTTTTAACTACTAATTATTGAATTGACATGAATTGATTCTATACTAAATAATATTCTGAACTATCATCTAACTAGTATGGATAAAATTATGAAGAATAAAAGTACGATTGGGTTGCCTCCCAATTAGCGCTTGATTTTAAGTCGTTCAGCCTGACTACTCCCTATTTATGGTACGTCAAATAATGTGATTGCGATGACATCCATGTTGGATTCGCCACCCCAATAATGGTTCAGCCTTTGACCGTTGATCTTGAACATTTCCAATGGATTCCTACTGTAGAGTTCAATGGCGCCATGTGAGAAAACTCTTTTGATGGTAAATGGATCCGACCATCGTGATTTTAGCTTCCCTGGGAATAACCTCAACCTTGAGTTGAACAGTTGTATTGATTGCCCCGGCGTGAACATTCTATGTATGATTTTCTGGTCGTGCCATTTCTTGACCTTTTCTTTGTATAACTTTGAGTTCTCATAAGCTTGAAGTCGGAATTCATCGAGCTCATTCAGCTGAAGTAGCCTCTTTTCACCCACAGCTGCTTGATCAAAGTTTAGTTTCTGAATAGCCCAGTAGGCTTTGTGTTGTAACTCCACAGGCAGGTGACATGTTTTCCCATAGACCAATTGATATAGTGACATACCAATTAGTGTTTTGTACGCAGTTCGGTAGGCCCATAGTGCATCGTCCAACCTGAGAGACCAATCCTTTTTATTCGAGTTCACCACCTTTTCTAAGATTCTCTTCACCTCCCTATTTGAAATTTCATCTTGCCCACTTGTTTGGGGATGATATGTCGTCGCCACCTTATGGTTGACCCCATACTTCGCCAAAAGAGCTGTGAATGATTTGTTGCAGAAGTGACTACCTTCATCACTTATAATTGCTCTTGGCGTGCCAAATCTTGTGAAGATATTCTTTTGCAAGAATTTGAGGACCACTTTGGCATCGTTAGTTGGGAGTGCTACGGCTTAAACCCATTTTGATACATAATCAACCGCAAGCAATATGTACTGATTGTTAAACGAGGAAGGGAATGGTCCCATAAAATCCATGCCCCATACATCGAAAATCTCAACTTCTAAGATTGTTTGTAGTGGAATCTCATTCCTTTTCGATATGTTGCCCACCCTTTGGAATCTATCACAGCTTTTTACGAACTGGTGGGCATCTTTAAATAATAGGCCAATAAAACCCGACTTGAAGAACCTTTGCTGCTGTTCTCTCGCTTCTGTAATGTCCCCCGTATGCAAACGAATGACATTCAAGCAAAATACTATTCACCTCACTATAGGGCACACACCTTCTAATCATCTTATCAGCGCACTATTTAAATAGGTATGGCTCATCCCACATATACGACTTGACGTCATGTAGGAATTTCTTTTTCTGCTGACGTATAAGATCAGGGGAAAGTATATTGCTCACTGGATAGTTGGCAAAATCCGCGTACCATGGGAATTCCGCATTGACTCCAAACAATTGCTCATCTAGAAATGACTCATTTATTACACACATGTCCTCTTCATTTTTACCCTGATTTTCTAGCCTCGATAAATGATTTGCAACTTGATTCTCTATCCCCTTTCTATCTTTTATTTCCAAGTCAAATTACTGTAAAAGGAGAATCCATCTGATAAGGCGTGGCTTAGCATCCTTTTTCAAAATTAAGTATCGAATAGCCGAGTGATCTGTATAAACTACCACCTTTGTTTCGATCAAATATGCCCGAAATTTATCAAATGCATATACTACTACAAGCAATTCCTTTTCCGTAGTGGTGTAATTCATTTGGGTCTCCGTAAGTGTCTTACTTGCATAGTATATGGCATGAAATACCTTCTCTCGTCGTTGGCCCAAAACAGCCCCAACCGCATAGTCACTTGCATCACACATTAATTCAAACGGCATTGTCCAATCTGGTGCGACAATCACTGGGGCTGTAGTCAATTTCTTCTTCAATAACTCGAATGCTAACTTACAACCCTCATCAAACTTTAAAACTGAATCCTTCTCTAAGAGACTGCACAGTGGTTTTGCAATCTTAAAGAAGTCTTTTATAAATCTCCTATAGAACCCGACATGTCCCAAAAAACTGCGTATTCCCTTAACTAAAGTTGGTGGGGGAAACTTTTTAATCGTTTCCAGCTTTGCTTTATCAACCTCTAATCCTTTTGCTGAAACCTTGTTGTGAGACCCCAAATTTTATGAATAAAGATTTAAATTTCTCAAAATATTTTTTTGAATATTATGGTGTGGATTTGATATAATGTTATAGTTGTGGGTAATATTTATAAACTTTTCAAAGTATGCAAGTTGTTATATAATATTCGATTGGTCGGGGAATATTCTTTTTGTCGAAGAATATCCGTACGACGTCACAATCATTGGTGGACCCCACAACGGAAGTATTGTCGTAGTTAAAAAATGACAGAATTATCTTTTTATAAAAATAACGGCGAAACTGTTATCGTTAAACTGTTGAACTACCCAAGAGTAAAAAATAGTAATCTGGCGTGGTTGCGTAGTAGCACTACCAGTATTGATTATTGATGCTTACGTAAGAAGTCACTTAGTTATACTCAATTATTGCTATAGTAATTACTGCATCATATCTCTCATATTATTAATTCAATTATTATCACAGTATCATCTGCATAATATGTTATATTATTAAATCAATAATTGAGATGGCAAAGTTATTCATATTATTATTTGTAATATTGACAATGTCAAGAAGTTCTATCAAGGAGAGGTTTGGTCACCTAATTGCGCGCCAATAAGGAGAAATCCTTATCAGAAAGCCCCTCTTTCCTGGGAACGACATGGTTGTTAAATATTGTGAATTATAATAAGTTCGTGTTGATTAAAGATGAAATGGATAGTTCTATTGTGTTGGAATTATTAGTGTTAGTGAAAATCGATATTTATTTCGATAATAATTGAAGTCTGGAGGTTTGTTGACCAATCGGGTAATTAACCGGATAAATGAGCAATTAATTGCTATTGATTCACATGATTATAACTATTTGATCACATGTGTGTACTATTGATTCACATTCTTGTACTATTAGGGGAGGTGGTGCAAGATTGATAATACTTGCATGACTAAGTTAAAAATGGAGGTATAGATGGAGGTACTATACCATAATTCGTATTTTCACATGATTATAACTAATGATTCACATGATTGAACTATTGATTCAAATTATTTACTATTAGGGGAGGTGGTGCAAGTTTGATAATACTTGCAGGACTAAATTAAAAATGAAAAAAAAGAGGAAGGTATTATACTGTAATATTTCAAGCCCCAAAATGTGCAATTATTGAAATTATATTTTCCTATAAATAGAAGCTCATTCTTCCTTCATTTCTCACCAATTCACTAAAGCTATAAAGCAATTATTATAGAGAGAAATTATAGAGACAAAGAAGAAAAGAAGTATGCTACCTCACTATTCCAGTATCCAGACTTCTTTTGAGGTAAGAGGTATTATTTCTTTTGTATTCATGAAGAGAGCTTCTGTTATTCCATTCTTTATTATTATGTTGGAATAACATGTCTATGCGAAGTACCGCATACATGGTGAAATTCTTCTGTTATTCCATTCTTTATTATAATGTTGGAATAACCTGTCTATGCGAAGTACCGCATACACGGTGAAATTCTTTTATTATCCCATTCTTTATTATTCTGTTGGAATATCCTCGTCTGCGTATTACGCGTGAATTTAATTGGTTCTATTATTTATTATTCTGTTGGAATAACACGTGCATGCGGATTATCGCATGTCCGTGAATTCTTCTATTATTCCATTCTTTATTATTATGTTGGAATAACTCATGTCTCATGTAAGTACGCGCATACATGGTGAAATTCTTACGTTATTCCATTCTTTATTATTTCGTTGGAATATCATCATGCATGCATGTAATTACGATGACATTTATTTCGGTTCCATTCTTTATTATTACATTGGAATAACTGCCCATGTGGATTACCGCATACATGGTGAATGACCATTTGTATTCATTCTTTATTAAATTGTGGAAATGATCCGCTCACGTGGATTACCGCATGGCGGTGAAAATCCATTTGCATTTCAGATATTCTATTATACTTTCATATGAGATATCATTTCTTTTATACTCGTCATGGAATATCATTTTCTTTGGTATTTTTTATGAGTTACTATTCAAGGGTTACTATTCACCCAGTTACTATTCACTCTAGTATTATTCACTCGGGTATTCGGGGCACTTTTCGTGTTGAAGTACTATTCACGGGTTACTATTCACCCAATTACTATTCACTCTAGTATCATTCACTCAGGTATTCGGGACACTTTTCATGTTGGGATACTATTCACGGGGTACTATTCCCGAAATACTATTCAGTTTGTGGTACTATTCATGAAAAAATATATATTTCTTTTCTGTCCAAATTATTTTTGGTACATGAATATTATTCTTGAATTTTACTCTACAAAGCAGTATCATGTTGACAATTTGGACGTTATTGATTTCTGGATAAATTAAATTATAAATCTTTAAAATTTATCCTTGAACTTATTTTATTGAATTATTATGTCATCATCATCATCCTCATGCTTATATTGTGATTAAAGTCATCTTTGGCTTACGTGCATAGATGGACTTGGTATGATTATGACCAGGGATTATTCGGTATAATCATGACCGTAATGTGATGAATGATGTGGTAAAAGTCCTCATTGGCCTATAGTTCATTGATGGACAGTTGTTGGTATGATTATAACCAGGGATTATTCGGTATAATCATGACCATTGATGATTACATGAATATCCTTGGTCGTGGTGCAGGGATGATTCGATTTTATTTATTGTCGAGTCTCGTTGATAAAGTTGATGAAAACTTTTTAAATCATAGAAGATAGTAGATTTTATGCTCTCCTTGACTCTTCTAATGGATTGCTTATTTTCATTTGCAGATTGTTGAGCTAAAACTTGTTGTCTATTGTATTCTATCAGTTGTTATACTGTTGAAGGCTAAGGATAATTTATTCTGCATTATCTTAGTCATAATATTTCTTACTGGGATAGTTGAGCTCACCCTTTCTTTCACTGTTCTCTTAAGGAAATGAGAATATAGCTGGGACGAGTCGGGGAACGGATTGACGGTCCAGATGGTTGTTTTTGTAGTCCTCACTATTCTATAAAATAGTGTGACAATAAATATAATGAGGACTCCATTGAGTGTGGATATTGTCTAGATGACAATATTCTTATTAAAACTCTCAGTTTATGTTTTGTCTTATTTTACACGACAGTTGTATTATTAAGTTGTATTTGAATTTTGTACCATATATTTTCTGGCGACCCAAGATGGGTGATGTATACCTATTTTGGGGGCGTCATAGTTGGTATCAAAGCTTAGGGATATGATCCCTAGCTGAGATGTGAGACAAGAGCTAGGAGGGGAGAGACGGGGAATTCCTTTGCTAGTATGACCTACCTAAGTTTATTTGGTATTTAATTGGTCGGTCAGAGTATAGGGATAATATGTGACATGTTAATTAATCCTTGTTTTGTGACAGTGTTTGAAAATGACATTTGAAAATGTTGAGATCAGCAATGAAGCACATGAGACCGTTGAGTCACCAACGATCAATACCCAGGATAATGTGCAACAGGAAGACAATAATCCTCAGGTAAATAACAACACCGATCATATGATGAACGATGGGATGTTTAGAGGCTTTATGCAATTCATGCAACATCAGGCGAAAGAGACTCCTGTTCAAAATGCAGGTGGAATCACTGGCAACTCTCAGATGGTCACTGCTAAGCAGTTCAAGGAGCTGAGACCGCCGGAGTTTTTGGGAAAGCCAAAACCACTTAAGGCAGAGACGTGGATAAAGCAGATCACCAAGATATTTGATGTCTTGGGATGCTCAGAGGAGCAAAAGGTTCCCTTTGCCTCCTTTATGTTGCATGAAGAGGCAGATTACTGGTGGGAATCTATAAAACGTACCCAGCCTGATGCACTCAATATGTCTTGAGAGAAGTTCCAAGAACTGTTCAACGACAAGTACTTTCCCGAAAGTATTCGTCACATGAAGGAGGTGGAGTTTATCAAGTTGGAGCAAAACCATATTACCGTGTCGTAGTACGAGGCTAAGTTTGTCGAGTTGTTCCTGTTTGTATCCCATTTGGCCGATAATGAGGAGCGAATGACGTGAATGTTTCTAAGAGGTTTGAAACTCGATAAACGTCAATACCTCATTTCTCATAAACTTTGTTAATATTCAGATGTAGTGAATAGGGCTCAGTTATTGGAGAACGATAATGAGCCAGCCCAACGAAAGGATAACGAGCAACAACACGATAATAATCGTACCAGTGGCAACGACCATCGGAACAATGATAACCATCGTGAGGGAAATTATCATGCTAAGAATGGTAACCACTTCAGTGGTAATCATGGCCAAGATAATAGGAGTGGAAATTTCAAGAAGAGAAGATTTAACGATGATGGAAAGACGTCAGCACCAACACCTGTTGTTAAGGATGGAGAACGACCACCGGTAGTATGTTACAAATGCGGAGGGGAGGGACACATCAGTCAAACTGTATGCAGCAGTCCAAAGTGTGTTTTAATTGCGGAAGAGAAGGTCATTTAGCTCGATTTTGTCAAGCACCAAAGTCAAGTCCAGTTGTGATGGTGGCACCAAAGGCGGATACGGACAAAACAAAGTCGGTGGTTTCAGGAAGAGCGTTTTTTGTGACTTCTCAAAAAGTGAGTAACCCGAACGAAGTTAGCACGGGTTAGTTAATTATAAATTCTTGTGAAGTCTATACCTTATTAGATACCGGTTCTACCCATTCTTTTATCTCTCTTGCTTGTGCTCAACGTTTAAATTTAACTCTAGAGAAGTTAGACTTTGACTTATCGATTGAAACTTCGTTAGCAAAAACCTTCGTTACCTCCACTGTTTATAAATCTTGTTTAATTCAAATCAACACTTTCACGTTACCTGTCGATCTTATCTCTTTGAAAATACTTGCCTTTGATGTGATTTTAGGAATCAATTGGTTAACTACTCATCATGCTTTTCGTTAGGTTGTTAGCTTTTATATTCATAACCAACCTGTTATGCGAATTCAAGCAACCAAACCACTAAAGTCAATCATTGTCATATCAAGCCATAAGTTTAAAGCCCCGAGCCTTTCGCTGGTGACTTCCAAGTCTTGGAATACACCGAAGCCAGAATATTCGTAGGGGACGTCGTGAATAACGGTGGCAAGTTGATAGGTATCAATGTGACGTGCTATCCAAGTCTTGGATGAGAGTCACAGTTTTGAATGATATTTCTATTGTTAATAAATTTCCTGACGTATTCCCTGAAGACTTCATGGCCTACCCCCAAAGCGTGAAATCGAATTTTGTATTGACCCCAATACAAAAACCATTTATAAAACCCTCAAATATTTCTTCAACTAAAACGAACGTATCATGCGCCAAGGATGTTAGCTCGAGTTGTTGAAGATTACGACTATACCATTCAATATCATTGTGGAAGAGCGAACGTGGTAGCTGATGCGTTGAGTAGAAGATCGTATGCATTTATGAGTGCGATATTGTTAACACAAAAACCTATTTCGTATAACTTACAAATGATGAAGATAGAGTCAAAGACTCTAGAGACCCACGTGAAGATAGCGAATATACGAGTAGAATCAACTTTAATCGATAAAGTTAAAGTCGCTCAAGCTACATACTCAGAGCTGATGAATGTGAAGAAGAAGGTTCAAGAGGGCGTTATTCTAGAAACAAGAATCGATGAATAGAGGAAATCTCAACCCTCGATTTAATTGGCCCATTTGAAATCCTCGATTGAGTAGGAGCGTGGCTATAGACTCGTTTTCTCGCCAAGAATGTTGCGTGTTTATAAAGCGTTTTTCATGTATCGATGTTACATAATTATGTGGATGACCCGAACCACATTATTGAATTAGAACTAGACGAGATAGCGGAAGATTTAACGTATGATGAGATACGTGTTAAAATCTTGGATAAGAAGGATCATATTCGACACTCAAAGGTTATACCTCAAGAGTTGGAATATAAAATGAAGTCAAGGTATCCTCACCTCTTCGGCATACCAGGTACGTACGTAAATTTCAAGGGCAAAAATTTATAAGGAGGGGAGATTGTGAGACCCCAAATTTTAGGAATAAAGATTTAAATTTCTTGAAATATTTTTTTGAATATTTTGGTGTGGATTTGATATAATGTTATAGTTGTGGGTAATATTTATAAATTTTGCAAAGTATGCAAGTTGTTATATAATATTCGATTGGGTCTGGGAATATTCTTTTTGTCGAAGAATATCCAAATGCTGACGACACAATCATTAGTGGACCCCTATAATGAATTATTGTTGTAGTTAGAAAGCAATCGAATTATCTTTTTATAAAAATAATTGACGAAAGTGTTACCGTTAAAAGCTGTTGAACTAGTCGGTAGTAAAAGTACGATGAATACGCTGTGGTTGCATAGTAGCACATGGTATTGATTATTGATACTTTCGTGAGAAGTCACTCGATTATACTCAATTATTACTACGAGAATTGTTGCATCATATCTCTCATATTATTGATTCAATTATTGTCACAATATCATCTCGCATAATATGTTATATTATTAAATCAATAATTGAGATAACAAAGTTATTCATATTATTATTTGCAATATTGACAATGTCTAGAAGTTCTGTCAAGGAGAGGTTTGGTCACCTAATTGCGCGCCAATAAGGAGAAATCCTTATCGGAAAGCCCCCTCTTTCCTAGGAATGACCTGGTTGTTAAATATTATGAATTATAATAAGTTCGTGTTGATTAAAGATGAAATGGATAGTTCCATTGTGTTGGAATTATTAGTGTTAGTGAAAATCGATATTTATTTCGATAATAATTGATGTCTAGAGGTTTGTTAACCAATCGGGTAATTAAGCGGATAAATGAGCAATTAATTGCTATTGATTCACATGATTATAACTATTTGTTTATGTGAAACTGTGAATTTTATGAAATAAAAGTATTCAATTTTTCTATTTTGGTAAATAGTTAAATTGATAAAAGTTTAAAGTTAAGAGTCATATTTAAAAAATTTTCAAAGTAAGCAAGTTGTCATAAAATAATTGGTAAAATACGCGTGGTTGCATAGTAGCACACGGTATTGATTATTGATGCTTATGTGAGAAGTCACTCAATTATACTCAATTATTGCTACAATAATTGCTGCATCATATCTCTCATATTATTGATTCAATTATTGTCACACTATCATCTGCATAATATGAGATATTATTAAATCAATAATTGAGACGACAAAGTTGTTCATATTATTAAATTGCAATATTTATAATGTCTAGAAGTTCTGTCAAGGAGAGGTTTGGTCACCTAATTGCACGCCAATAGGGAGAAATCCTTATTGGAAAGCCCCCTCTTTCCTGGGAATGACCTAGTTGTTAAATATTGTGAGTTATAATATTAATGATGAATAAGTTCGTGTTGATTAAAGATGAAATTGATAGTTCCATTGTGTTGGAATTATTAGTGTTAGTGGAAATCGACATTTATTTCGATAATAATTGATGTCTGGAGGTTATATTATTCGATCGGGTATTCGGGGCACTTTTTGTGTCGAAGTACTATTCACGAGTTACTATTCATGGGTTACTATTCATCCAATTACTATTCACTCTAGTATTATTCACTCGGGTATTTGGGACACTTTTTGTGTCGGAGTACTATTCATGAGTTACTATTCACGGGTTACTATTCACCCAAATTACTATTCACTTTAGTATTATTCACTCGGGTATTTGGGACACTTTTCGTGTTGGAGTACTATTCACGGGGTACTATTCCTGAAGTACTATTCACGAGGTACTATTCACCCGAAAAATATATTTCTTTTCGGTCCAAATCATTTTTGGGTACATAATTATTCCATGAGGAGATGTGCTAATTTTTCAGACCGTTGGTTGAAATTATAATAGTAAATCAATATGAATCGTTGGATTAAAGTTTTAATAGTAAATCAATATGGATCGTTGGTTTAATGTTTTAATAGTGAATCAGTATGGATCGCTGGTTTAAAGTTTTAATAGTGAATCAGTATGGACCGTTGCTTTAAGTTTTAATAGTAAATCAATATGGACCGTCCGTTTAAAAGTAAATCAATCTGGACCGTTCATGAATTAGTTACTATTCAGTCCATTCTCCTATAAATAGAAGCTCATTCCTTTATTATTTCTTATGAATTCATTGAAACTCTAGAGAGAAATTATAGAGAGAAGCTATAGAGAGAAAATCTATAGAGAGAAAGAAGAAGAGAAGTCTGCTACCTCACTATTCCAGTATCCAATTTTCTTCTAAGGTAAGGGATATTATTATTATAGTAAGGGGTATTATTTCTTTTCATTATTCATGAAGAGAACTTCATTATTCCATTCTTTATTATTACATTGGAATAACTTTGATATCGTGGACTCCCCTATACTTGGTGAAATTCTTACATTATTCCATTCTTTATTATTATGTTGGAATAAACTGTCTATCATCAAGTACCGCATACATGGTGAAATTCTTACATTATTCCATTCTTTATCATTACATTTGGAATATCCTGTTGATTGTGTATTACGTTGACACGGTTCTTATTATTTATTATTACGTTGGAATAACACATGTCATGCGATCTATCGTATGCCTGGTGAAGTCTTTTGTTATCCCATTCTTTATCATTACATTGGAATATCTTCTCGGTGCGTATTATGCGACTAGTTCCATTAATTATTATTACATTGGAATAACTTTTATGCGTATGGTCTATCGCATGCATGGTGATTTTACATTGTTATTCCATACTTTATTATTCTGTTGGAATATCATGTCGGTGTGAATTTCGCCTGACCTGGTTCCTTTCTTTATTATTCTGTCGGAATATATTGTTTGTGCGTTTACGTATGACCTGATTCCATTCTTTATTATTACATTGGGAATAACTTTATGCATGTGATCTATCACACGCATGGTGAATCATACATTATTTCATTCTTTATTATTCTGTTGGAATAACCTATCTATGTGGATTACCACATGCATGGTGAATGATCCTTTGTATTCATTCCTTATTAAATTGTGGAAATGATCTGTATACGTGGATTACCGCATGACGGACGAAAATCTATTTGGAGTTTCGTAATTTTTCTGACCCTCAAAAATTCTGGAAAGTCCTAATATAAGCATTGGACTGTTGATTATGATGAAAGTCATAATAAAAGCATTGGACTGATGAAAATCATGGGTATATGTAGTATTAGTAAGTGTTATGATGAGTTATGTTGGTTATTATGTGAAAACATGAAAGTTTCTTAGAAATCACAAAGGGTTGAAAATCAGATTTTGGTGAAAATGGAACATGAAATTCAATTGACCATATCTCCTATTATATTTTGAATTTTTGAGTGTGGTCAAGTTCTAGAGTTAGATCTATGAGTTTTCTAACTTATCCAGGTGGAATCACTAGAAAAGGTGTTGTAGATTTTCGTGTGGACTGATTTTAGCAAATGAGTCAAAAACTGTAAAGTACCAAAAAGCTATAGCCCAGAAATTTAAAAGGGCATTTTCGGCCACTTAAATTATGAGAAAAATTCCGGCCTTTTGGGACATGGAAATATATGGTATAAAGTACCTCATGTCCAAAAATGAGCTCATTCCGACTTAAAATGAGCAAGTTATGACTATTTCAATATTTAGGTTTTTCCGACAAAAAATGTTATAACCATAGTTCTATAATTCCGATGACCATGAAATTTAAACTGGAAGCTCACGTTAACATGTGTAAGATCCTGCCAAGATTTTGAAATTTCTGGAGTTAAACTTGACGTAGCTAATTTCTTAAGGAATTAATTAGAAATTGATTTTTAAAAAATACTTAAGGGAGTGGAAAAATTATAAAAAAATACTTGTTGTGTATGAAATATATGTATATATGTTTGGACAAAGGATAGAAAAATAATATGTTGATTTGGTAATTTTCATGAAAATGGTTTAGTTACGAACATATGAGTTAAATATGTTATTGAAGTTGAAAATTTGGTTTTACAGTTGTATATCTTTGGCTTACGTGCATAGATGGACTGTTAATTATTGGCTTTACAGTTGTATATCTTTAGCTTACGTGCATAGATAGACTGTTGATTATTGGTTTTACAGTTGTATATCTTTTGCTTACGTGCAAACATGAACTATTGATTATTGGTTTTACAGTTGTATATCTTTGGCTTACGTGCAAACATGAACTATTGATTGATGAGTATCTTTGGCTTATGTGCATAGATGAATTGTTTATTGGTATGATTATGACCAGGGATCATTCGGTATAATCATGACCCGTAATGTTATAGATGATGTGGTAAAAGTCCTCATTGGCGTAGTGCATTGATGGGATGAGTTATTAGTATGATTATAACCGAGGATTATTCGGTATAATCATGACCATTGATGATTACATGAATATCCTTGGCCGTAGTGCAGGGATGATTCGATGATGTGGATTATTTATTAAGCTAAGTCTCAGCGATAAAATATTGATAATAAATTTTTAATTCGTAAAAGATTATAGATATCATGCTCTACTTGACTCTTCTAAAATACAGTTGTATGTCTTTGGCCTGTAGTGCAAAGATGAATTGTTAATGAATATCTTTGGCCGTAGTGCAAAGATGAATTTATTAGTATGATTATGAGCAGGAATTGTGATTTAGTATAACCATGATTTTTGATGTTTCAGGTGAAGATATGTGATGAAAATTATCTTCGTCTTGGGTGCGAAGAGGAATTTAGAATCACAACTATGATTATGAGTTATTCATATGATTGTGGACAGGAATTGTTGATTAATGTTACAGGGATAAAATATTATTGGTGAACTTTTAACATGGAGAAGATAATAGACCTGATGGTCTATTTGACTCTTCTAATGGATTGCTCGTTCTGCTGTAACTATGGTTGAAAAGTTTTATCATATACCATATGTTCTAAATCTCTGATTTATTACTGATGAAGGCTATTGATAATTTAATTATCTTTGGTCATGATATTCATTACTGGGCTGGTTGTGCTCACCCTTTTTGCTTCACAATTCCTTTCGGGTAATAAGAGTGTAAATTTGGATCGAGCGAGGGTAATGAGGAGAATAAAGCGATGGTCTATATTTATTGAGGTTCTCCCTAAATAGAATGGAATTAATTTTATTGAGTACTTTAGATAAGTGTGTGCGTATTGTATCGTCATTTGATATTTAATTTTGGTGAACCGAATAGGGTGAGGTGAACCCAACTTTGGAAGGGTGTTTTGCCACTATCATACAAGATGTCTAATGACATACAACCTCGTGTTATCGTAAGACAAGGTTGTGCACATCCACTTATTTGAGTATATCTACAAGCACTACCTATATGATCTTGGAGTTTATTTGAAATATAATTTTCACTTGGAGCAGTGGAGATAGTTATATGTCGAGAAGACTCACCATTGGAAAGAAGATGATAGTAATCTTCTCATTTTTCTTTGGGGTCTATTGGGTCAACCAAGGATAATTCTGTGGACATATGATATCTATCATAACCTAGACGTATGACCTCCCATGTACGATGGTTTCCTTGAGCACTTCCTAAAGATTTTAATTTTTAAAATAATTTTTGACTATACTTTTATGTAAAGTATCATTGTAAGGATGTGGTCGAGGCACCATGAGAGTTACATACATTTGTATTAAAACTCACAGTTAACTGTGGTCGTATTCTATACGACAGTTCAACAATTGTATAAATGAAGTTTGTATTTGATTTTTATAGTGTGATATCTGGCGACTTAGAATGGGTCGTGTGGACCTATTTTGGGGGCGTCACAGTTCATATGTGTGTACTATTGATTCACATTCTTGTACTATTAGGGGAGGTGGTGCAAGATTGATAATACTTGTATGACTAAGTTAAAAATGGAGGTATAGATGGAGGTACTATACTATAATTCATATTTTCACATGATTATAACTACTGATTCACATGATTAAACTATTGATTCACATTATTTACTATTAGGGGAGGTGGTGCAAGTTTGATAATACTTGCAGGACTAAATTAAAAATAAAGAAAAAGAGGAAGGTATTATACTGTAATATTTCAAGCCCCAAAACGTATAATTATCGAAACTATATTTTCCTATAAATAGAAGCTCATTCTTCCTTCATTTCTCGCCAATTCACTAAAGCTATAGAGCAATTATTATAGAGAGAAAGAAGAAGAGAAGACTGTTACCTCACTATTCTAATATCCAGTCTTCTTTTGAGGTAAGGGGTATTATTTCTTTCGTATTCATGAAGAGAGCTTCTGTTTTTCCATTCTTAAGTATTATGTTGGAATAACCTGTCTATGCAAAGTACCGCATACATGGTTAAATTCTTCTATTATTCCATTCTTTATTATTATGTTGGAATAACCTGTCTATGCGAATTATCGCATACATGGTGAAATTCTTCATTATTCCATTCTTTATTATTACATTGGAATATCCTATCTGCATGCATATTACGCATGAATTTGGTTCCATTATTTATTATTACATTGGAATAACTTTTATGCGTGAGGTCTATCGCATGCACGGTGAATTCTTCGTTATTCCATTCTTTATTATTATGTTGGAATAACATACATGCAAAGTACCGCATACATGGTGAAATTCTTATGTTATTCCATTCTTTATTATTCATTGGAATAACTCGTCTGCATGCGGATCTATAAATGCGCCTGGTGAATTTTGTTGTTATTCCATTCTTTATTATTTTGTTGGAATATCTTCTTATCTATGCGGATTCTGGCGTGACTTGGTTCGTTCTTTATTATTACGTTGGAATATCACATGCATGCAGATTACGCAAGACTTGGTTCCATTCTTTATTATTACATTGGAATATCCGTCATGCATGCTTGATTCTGCGTGACTTGGTTCCATTCTTTATTATCCTGTTAGAATAACCTGTCTGTACGGTTTATCGCATGCCTGGTGAATTCTTTTGTTATTCCATTCTTTATTATTCTGTTGAAATAACCTGTCTGTGTGGACTACCGCATGCATGGTGAAAGATCCTGCGTATTCATTCCTTATTAAATTATGGAAATGATTTGTCTACTTAGATTCTCGCGTGGCGGTGAAAATCTATTTCGATTTCAGTATATTCTATTATACTAAATCGAGATATCATTTCTTTTGTAGTCGTCTTGGAATAACATTTTCTTTGGTATTTTTTTACGAGTTACTATTAACGGGTTACTATTCACTCTAGTATTATTCACTCGGGTATTCGAGGTACTTTTTGTCTTGGGAATCTTATTCACGATTCTTATTCATGGGTTCTTATTCACCCGATTACTATTCACTCTAGTATCATTCACTTCGTGTATTCGGGACACTTTTCGTGTCGGAGTACTATTCATGGGGTATTATTCCCGAAATAGTATTCACGGGGTACTATTCACCCGAAAAATATATTTCTTTTCTGTCCAAATTATTTTTGGTACATAAATATTATTCTTGAATTTTACCCCACAAAGCAGTATCATGTTGACAATTTGGACGTTATTGATTCCTAGATAAATTAAATTATAAATCTTTAAAATTTATCCTTGAACTTGTTTTATTGAATTATTATGTCATTGTCATCATCCTCATGCTTATATTGTGATTAAAGTCATCTTTGGCTTACGTGCATAGATGGACTTGGTATGATTATGATCAGGGATTATTCGGTATAATCATGACTATAATGTGACGAATGATGTGGTAAAAGTCCTCATTGGCCTGTAGTTCATTGATGGACAGTTGTTGGTATGATTATGATCAGGGATTATTCGGTATAATCATGACCATTGATTATTACATGAATATCCTTGGTAGTAGTGCGAGGATGATTCGATTTTATTTATTGTTGAGTCTCAAATGATAAAGTTGATGAAAACTTTTTAAATCATAGAAGATAGTAGATTTTATGCTCTACTTGACTCTTCTAATGGATTGCTTATTTTCATTTGCGGTTGTTGATCTAAAACTTGTTGTTCATTATATTCTATCGGTTTTTATCTTTGTTAAAGGCTAAGGATAATTTATTACGCATTATCTTAGTCATAATATTATTTCTTACTAGGCTAGTTGAGCTCACCCTTTCTTTCATTGTTCTCTTCAGGAAATGGGAATATAGTTGGGACGAGTCGGGGAATGGAGTGATGGTCTAGGATAAATGGCTTTAGTAGTCCTCACTATTCTACGGAATAATGTGATAATAATTGTAATGAGGACACCATTGAGTGTGGATATTGTCTAGATGACAATAATCTTGTTTAAACTCTCAGCTATATTTTGTCGTATTTTACACGACTGTTGTATAATTAAGTTGTATTTGAATTTATGTACCATGTATCTGGCGACCAAAGATGGGTGATGTATACCTGTTTTTGGGGCATCACACATTGTCTTTGCATCCTCTTCCATCAGAATTTTGTGCATGCAAAAGGATGGGCTGATTCCATTGATATCCGCGATTGTCCATCCTATCGCCGATTTATGTTCTCTAAGCACCCTTAGTAACTTACTTTCCTGCAATTCGTTAAGCGCAGCGGAAATAATAACAGATAAAGTATTAGAATTACCTAAATACGCATACGTGAGGTGTTTATGTAGTTGCTTTAACTCAAGGGCAGGTGGCTCCTCCAGTGATGGTTTCATTCTTGTTGCGGCTCTTTTCTCCGTGTGCAATGGTTCAAATGGTGTTTTAAATCTGCTAACTCGTGGCAGGGAGTCTAACATCTGCAAGTAATCCACAAATTCTAGATCATCCAACTCTTCATCTCCCAATAATGTTGTTTCTAATGGATCATTAACCAAAATTTTACCCATGTCTTCGTTGATTATCTGGTCAATGATATCCATCCTAAAACACTCTTCTTCATCCGTAGGGAATTTCATGGCCTTGAAAACATTGAACTTTACTTCTTGATCTTGGACCCTCATAGTTAGTTCACCTTTTTGTACATCGATGAGTGTCCTACCCGTAGCCAAAAAAGGTCTCCCTAGGATAATTGGGATGTTCTTATCTTCCTCAAAATCCAGAATTATAAAATCTGCAGGGAATATAAATTTGTCAAACTTGACCAAGATGTCCTCCACAATGCCTCTCGGGTATGTGACTGACCTATTCGCTAACTGAAATGAGATGTTCGTAGGCTTTAGAGTAGGTAGACCTAATTCTGTATACACTGATAAAGGCATAAGGTTTACACTTGCACCCAAATCACATAAACACTTGTTGAACATCGTGTTCCCAATTGTGCATGGAATAGTAAAACTCCCTGGATCTTTCAACTTTGGTGGCAATTGTCGCTGTAAAACTGCACTACACTCCTCTGTTAATGCCACTATTTTGAAGTCTTCCAACTTCTTTTTCCTAGACAGAATACCTTTCATAAATTTCACATAACTTGGCATCTGCTCTAGGGCTTCTACAAAAGGGATGTTAATCTGAAGTTTCTTAAACACTTCCAAAAATTTTGCAAACTGCTTATCTAATTTATGCTTTTGGACTCTCTGCTGCAACGGCGGTGGAGGATACACAACTGGCTTGTCATCTAACTTTGTTTGCTCGATTTGCTTTTCCTCACCTTATTTTTCCTCAACCACTTTGTCATCTGGTGTAACTGAATTTTCTGCACTTTTCCCATCAACATGTTTTTCACTTCTCAACGTGATTTCCTGACACTGTTCGTGATTTCCCTTCGAATTTCTTTCGGTGTCACTTAATAGAGTCCCTTGTGGTCTGTTGTTTAATGCTAAGGCAATTTGTCCCATCTGATTTTCCAGATTCTTGATGGCTATCTCTTGCGATTTCATGGCCATTGCTTGATTTTTCATAGCTGCCTCATTGCTTGTTATAAACTTTGACAACAACTCCTCTAAATCTGATTTCATATCTTGATGTTGAGCTGGTTGTTGTTGATTCTGAAATCCCGGGGGACAAGATGGTCGTGGAGCTTGCTGATGCTGATTATTACTCCACGAAAAATTTGGGTGATTCCTATTCCCGGATTGTATGTATTTTGGTACATGTTCTGTGGAATCCTGTTGTAGCTAAATACAAATTGCACTGACGCTGGGTTGATTGCATATTTATCGGTCGGATGTTAACCCACGCACAATTCATAAATAACTGCAACTTGTTGTGTCTGTACCCCTGACAAAGCATCCAACTTCTTCGAGAGTGCTGAAATTTGCGTTGTTATCACCGTTACTCCATCTAACTATAACACTCCAACTTCCTTTGCCTATGTCATTCTTTCCGTGGGCCACTGGTAGTTGTTAGCTGCCATTGTCTCTATCAACTGATATGCCTCTTAATAACTTTTTGCCATAAATGCCCCACCCAAAGCTGCATCAACACTAGTCCAGAGATTTCCGTTCAACTCGTTGTAGAATGTGTTCATCTACAACCACTTAGGCAATCCATGATGCAGGTACTTTTTGAGCAATTCCTTGTATCTTTCCCATGCCTCATACAGTGACTCCCCATGCTGTTGTTCAAACATAGTTATCTCTTTCCTCATTTTTGCAGTTTTCGCTGGTGGGAAAAATTTTGTAAGAAATTTTTGAGCAAGGTTTTCCCATGTAGTTATTGATCCAGACGGTAGAGAATGTAACCAACTCTTCACCTTGTCCCGTAAAGTGAATGGGAACAAGAAAAGCCTAACTGCGTCATCTGACACCCCATTATACCTGAAAGTGTCACAAATCTGCAAAAAGCTGACTAAGTGTTCGTTCGGATCATCATTTTCCAAAGCCCCAAACTGAACCGAATTTTGAATCATCTGAATAGTCCCAGGCTTGATTTCAAATGTGTTCACGGCTATAGCAGGCTTGGTGATACTCGACCGCAACTCAGTCACCTTGGGTGTAGCAAAGTCGCTCAATGCTTTATGATCTTTAGCAGCCATTGCTTCTTCTTTTTCAGAGTTTTTGAAGTCTTCTCTTGTTTCCTTGATCCACTTACTTAGCCTTTGAAACCATTTCTCAATGTCGTCCTCAAAAGGAAGCAAGTATGGATTTTTGGACCGCGTTTGCATAAACCAACTTTAAAAACTTGAAATAAGACGAACAAAACAAAAATAAAAATGTTTAAGTAAAATTGGACTAATTAAACTGATATTATAAGATATTAAAATCTATACTAATATTCCCCGGCACGGGCGCCAGAAACTTGTTGGATAAAATCTAATTACGCATAGCACGCAAGTATACGTGGTCAACAAGTAATATAATAGTAAGTAGAGTATCGTTCCCATAGAGAAATTTAGTAAGAATTTAACCCTCAGAATTACCAATTTCCTATTAATCCCAATTTTATTAAACTATCCAAATTAATGATTAAAATTATAAAGTCTTAATTATTAAAAATACTAAAAATGCAAAACAATCACAAATCGCAAAAACAGAATCTCTAAACAAATATCAGAGAATTAGGCTTACAAATTCACCCTAAGCTTCACTCTGGTTATTATCCTTTGTTCTAGTTTAATTAACTATCCCAGTTTATTAATCAAAAACACTAAAGTAGAATTAGCTACCTCTCGATACACTAACACCATATTAACTTAAATCCACAATTAAGATAGAATTAAGTTAAACACCTTAATTAACTAACTCACTATTTCTCTATGTGAATTACAATTAAAGAAGGCTTAAGTTCAAGTTCTTTACCCGATTACATACGATGTTAAGCATATCTCTACTCTAACATTCATCAAGATTTTATTCATTCACATAAATCAAGAACACATGCTATATTAACTAAGTCTAGACTCGTACTTCCTCTCTCGAATCCATACAAGTCCACACAGAATTGTTGATCAGGCAATTCATAAATTCAAACACAAATTAATATAGATAAACTGGATAATAACTTATTAAACTGAAAATCAAAGTCACATAACCATCGTTTCACTTAAAGATCCATCATAAGCCTAAAAAGTAATTTAGCTCATCATAAATGAAATAAACATTAAATAAATTAAAGATATCATCCTTTCAATTACAAATAAACTAAAAGAAAAGTATAAATCCAGAACCACCCTTTTCTTCAGCTCAGTTACAATTGATACGAAAAATCCTTCAAAATCTTCTCTCCAATACTTGCTCTCAAAAATCTGTATTCTTGTTCTCTGTTGATCCCCCTAATGCTTATCTTGTTTGTTGTAATATATCTAGCCACAACATGTAATCTGACTCTCATTCCCCGTCTAAAACGAACTCTACTCCAAGCCAAATACTAGTCTTTTTGTTGCATCAATGGGTCAAAAGCAATAGGATCTTGTCTCTTTTGTACCCCCGCCATTTTGGGGATTTAACTGCAATGAGCACGCTTGGGTGGGCTAGTATTCTGCTAATTGACTGACGGACCCCATCGACGGGTGTTAGTGTTTAAACTCAAACATTCTTACGGTGAACTAATTGTTCGCTAGTTAGTTAGTTTTACTTCTTTGCTTGCCACATTCTAGGCACAATTGCACTCCTTTTATGCTCAAATGCCACACCACCAAACCTACACATCAAATAACAATAAACAAGTAAAATAAGATATAAACGCAAGGAATTAACACCGATTAAGCTTGAATTAGGAACCGATTCGCGGGTATAAAACCCATTTATCACGTCTCATCATGTAAGTGGCAAACACCGTCTTCTGGTCTTCTACCACACGAGCAATGGTGATGGCCTTTTCTATTTCCTTAATCAATGTCTGTGCCATGATTGGATCGATAATACCCATAAATTCCTGAGGTCCTACACTCTTAAGTCTTTAAAATCGTAATTGAAAACGCTTGAGGATTAGGTGGTACTAGCTCGTTGTTTCTTCCCCGCAAGGCCTCTCCTAGTAAATCTACTAGCCTCTAGATAGGGTCTACTTGTTCTCTCTCATTATTGATTGTATCTTCCGGTGTCGCTGGTCTAAGTCTGGGTGGCATTTTCTGCATTACAAAATTTTTATTTTTATTATCTAATTATTTTACTTAAACATTTCTCAAATGAAAAAGGAATAAGATTTTATAACACGTTTATGAAATAAGATCATTTATATTCATATGCCAAATCATTACATCGACATGATTATCCCTAGCATACTTCTATAAATGTCATCACATATCCCCTAATATCACAAAAGATGGGAACAAACACTAACATACTACCCCTCTAACATAAGCCTACTCGGGGTTTACATAACTATCACATATCTTACACAAAAGATTGGGATTACATCACGATATATACATCACATAAAAGGACTACTACAACTACTACTAGACTACCGGGTCTCATCCCAACATCCCACGCTCCACAGCGCTCTTGTACTCGATCTGTGCTATGTATGCCATCAACTCTCTGCTCATAGTTTGTCGGGTCTGTCCCTACTTCGTCGGATAATGATATACACTATCAATCACTCTCTCAATAGTTGAGTGAAACACGTAAGCCATCTTATTCACCTTCCTCTTCTTACACCGTACTTCATCATCTAAGTCATTTGCCCTCTCATTAGATGCTTCCCACTTCTCCTCGAAGTGGATCCTATCCATTACCTCCAACTCTAACTGAGTGCGGAGAGCCTCTTTTTCCATCTTCACGCTCAATTCTCTCTGTTCCATCTCTTCCAGCTTTCCTGCCAACTCTACATTTTAAGACACCGACCTGTGAAACAGAGTCCCCATCTGGATCCCTCCCTCCATGTGGTGGTCAATCTCTACCTGCAATTCTTGTATCGCTAACTTCCTCTAGTGGTCCTCGTCCCTTAGTTTCTGGAACTCGGACTCCCTCTCTTGAGCCTTAGCCTCCAGCTCCTGGACTTTGCAGTCTAAATCTAGGATCCGCTCCTCGTACTCCCCCAACATCCGATCCTCGAATGTAGCCTCGTTGGAATCTTCCACGGGCTCATCCTCCATGGGATTTTTCTCGGGATCCGACTCTATGGATCGGCTCCATCTCCTCCTCCTCATCATCATCATCGATAGGAGCCACATCCTAAATGGGCTCAGTTATCAATGGTGCCTCATACACGACATATATATCTCGGGGATCCTCCTTGTCACTCTACTAGGTACTCCCATGTCTATTATCCTACAACCACAAACACAAGACAAGCAAACTGTAACGTCCACAAATTTTAAACTCCTTATTAATTAAATATGTGATTTAATTGTAATGAGTTAGTTTTGTGAGACTATTAAAACCTTAAGTGGTTATGTGAATTTACAAAATGATTAAAGGGAGTCACTAATAGTTGATTTAAATTAGTGGACTAACCCTAAGATTCTAATATCAAAGACTTGATAAGAGTATTAATTAAATATTCAATTTATTTGAATATAGTAGCAAGAGTTGAACATATTGATTAATTGCAATTATGAGTAATTAATTGATAATGTGTTAATTAATAATTATTATTGGATAAATAATAATTAATGTGTAAAAGATTAATAATTTGTAAAATGATTATATGTCACTTGATTAATTGCAATATAGTAAACCTTTATATATGGTAGTTAAATATATTTTATATATATGGTGGCACATTAATATATTTATATATATATATATATATATATATATATATATATATATATATATATATATATATATATATATATATATATATATACTATATAGTAAGAGTTATTTGCATTCATGTGAGTTGCATAATAATATTGTTATATGATGTGGAGTGTGTGGGTAAACATTCATGTATACCCTATTGACATATAATAATATCAATTGTTAAATTAATAATGATTTCATTAAGTTATTATGATAATAACAGTCATGGTAATAGAAAAGGTACATGAATTATATGTATGTGCACTACTTGATACCTTGTAATTAGGAAATACATTGTATGCCTTTAAATCATTATAACCTATGTTATGTGAAATGAATTTTGCATACATAAATTTATAACCAAAGTTTATATTATGGGTATATATGGTATTAGCCAATTGTTGTTTTGGTATTACATTTCATTTTGCAAATGCTGAGAATTTCTTGTCCCATAGTAAGAGTCCCATTTCATTTCTTCTGTAACGCCCCGAAACCCGGTCTATTTTCACATCCGGATTCCGTACGTCACGATCCCATCTTCTTCCAAACATACATCATTATATAGCTAAATATAACAACATACATCCTCAAATCCCAGGTTCTAAAACTTTAAAACCTCTTTCATTCCAAATAATGATAATTACATTATTCTTTACATCTTGTACAAGTGACTTTTATCCGCCACCAAGGATACATAATAGTTCATTAAACTTTTCTATAGTTTAATTCTATTATTCTATATTACAAGTCTTCACTTGATCTTCACGCTCATTCATATAATGAATGGCACATCGCTTGGATACCGATCAACTTGATCTTTACGGGATCCTTAAGTTCTTTTAACATCGTTCGCTGAAAATGTTTTTCTTTAAAGCAAGTGTGAGCATTCAATTGCCCAGCAAGTCATAACAGTTGAATAAACAACTTCAAGAATTTAAAATTTCTTTTCAGACTTCAATAACCGAACAAAGGTTATGAAGCAGCTTGAATAATAGGAATAATCTCAATTCCTATCATTTTAAAACATTAGTTACATTCCCTTTAAAATACTTTCATTCTCTACTCTCTTTCATATTACATTTATGCTGCTAGAATCAATATACAGATCTAATAATAATGGTTCATGTATAAACAGAACATGCTCATATTGAACAGTTCAATCACAGAACAATCCAAATCACAGAAACATTGAAGTGTTCACATTGTGGCACAAGGCCTCATACGTTTTACCACCTTGTACAAATATCACACATTCACACATAGACAGAACTTCTCAAGTTCAACATCTGAGAAGTTTTAGAAACTAGCATCCATTTAAAAATATGAATGAAGTTAGAAACTTGCTTCTTACGCATGACTACGACTTATAGTTTATTTGAGCTGCTCATTCCAATTCTATGTAGCACATAAAGAAATAACACATATACCAATTAGTCATATACTTGACTTACGCATTGGTTTACTTTACTTTACTTCTTAGGGTTCACATTCTTACAAACTAAGTTTACGCGACCAACATCCTTTACCAGTTAACGGCTTCATGACATACGGAGATGTCTTACTTAATACGTTCATCATCTTTGATGATTTACATTCTTATCTTCTTCTTATAAATCTCTAGGACTCAAAGACACATCGTGTCTCGCTAGTAGTCCATATGGTACTCTGAGTGGTTTCCCACAAACAACCAACAAACAAGTTCCCGTCTCATCTACACTGCCCATAACAGTGAGTTAGATCGGTTGCCAGTTTTGTATATACCTTCGCTCTCTGAAGGAATTGTTTAGCCCATCTCCTATATGTCAACCATCAAAGGTTACGATTGTACTACAACCTAAATTCATCTTAACTTACCCGAACTATTAAGCTATAATGTTCGTTAAGTCAAATTCTTATTCCTTATGGCTTTCTGACAAATAAATGTCATACCTCAGGATTCATTCTTTATCGTCTAAGCCATATAATCTTTTGTATACTCAAGACGATCATTCAATATTCATTCTACGCATTTATAGCATTAAGCATTTTATGTACCTTATTCTTATCTTACAACGTTTCGATTCATTCAACTCGAAACGTCATCCAAGTTATAAACATTAACTCAGCTTCTTTTACGTTATACGTACTTGTCTTTAAATTAGCTCCTTCACCATTCACAGGTTTAATCATTTGATCTTTATTACCTTACGGTCAAACCATACAAGGGGCGTAGGTTCTACTCGTTTAGTATTCGCGTACACTTAACCTTTAACTTGGTTCAAGTGTCCAACGCTTACATTTTATTCTAACATTCTCATCTGACTCACATTCGGCTTTCATTAATCTTATTATCGTTCGCTACGGCTTTCTTGATAATTCATATCTTACTTACTACTCCCATCAACATCTAGGTTATACAATCCTCTGTATACTTAGAACGTTCGTTGAACGTGAATACGATTCACGAGGATCGTTTATGTATTCAACATCTATGTTACTTGCCTCTTAATTCTATTCAACCTTCATCCAAGGTTTTAATTACTTTCATTCATTACTCGTCACCTGAACCTCATGTTCATTATTCTTTCCTAATGTCAAAGCCATACGGTTCGTTGTATACTAAGACCGATTGTTCATCGCATCAACATTGCGTTTAAACGCTTTACATTCATCTCTCATGACCATGACATAACATCAAAATGTTATTCATTAGTCTAGTCAATCAACGTTTAAGGAATCACAATTATAGCAATCCCTCACGTTCGTTTCATTGTGACTACGATTCCCGGACATTGATTCCGTAACCCGCGTCTACATTCTTTATCTTTTCATCTCGCATAATCTTTTCATTCAACCTTTATCAAAGGTTTAATACACTCAATTAAGTGTTACATTAATTGAATTACATGTTCATATTTCTTCCTTGCACATCCCCCAGTAATTGAGCAATAAAAATCTCATTTTTGGGCATTGCCACGCTGTCCAACGCCTTTGACCATTTGAGCCCTTCCCTTTCTTTTCATTTGCGGTGCCCTTAATGATAGCTAATGGCTCTGAGCTCACGCTTGCTGGCGCTTGGCCCCCAGTACGACTTCAACACTGTGGCAAGCATGAAACCTCGAAAAATTTTCTAAGTCTTTTACAATCTTGAGACGCTAACTTTGAAATCTCATATCTTATTCGTTATAACTCGGAACGAGGATGTTCCAAAGCCATTTTCTTCCTTATCTTACATACTTCAATTACCCTTAAATAAAACTTCATTCTGAATTCGTTAACATGCCATTCGATTGGCTTAATCTTCGCTCTTCGTTTGTTTTACGTTATTAACGTTCTTCGTTCGTTCGTCCGTAATTTGGTCATCCGAACTCGGAACTCATTCATTCTTGAGTCCACGACTCATGTTTTCTACATTCTCTTACATTCTTATGAAACCCTATACGCTCAGGTTCATTTACTAACACTTTAATTCTCGTTCTTCTTTTAAGAAATTTTTTGTCATAACTTCGTTATAGCTCAATTTTAATCCGTTCTTCATGAATGTTTCTAACGTTACTAACCAAGCAATAAGAAACTAACTTATACGCAATGGTTTTAAACTTGTCCATCAACAACAATTATCCTACGATGATTTTAAATTTGTCCATCAACAACGACATTCGCGTTCTTCGCGTTCTTCGCGTTCTTCGCATGTTCTTTGGTTTTAATTGATATTTTGGATTACGATTTTACTTTTTCTTGGAATTTGATGTTATAGAACATCATTCCTTACTTATTTAACCTATTCATTCATAAGATTCATTTGGATCGCTCAAAATCCTTACGAATCTTATACTTCCTTAAGAAATTTATAAACTAAATTCCTAATTCTTATTTCTTTGTTTTCTCATGATTTCAACTATATGAAATCATTCTTAACTTCATCTACTTCTTATCTTCATTAAGTTATGTTTTTGAACATATTAAACTTAAAGAAAATTAGAAGAAACTAGGGTTCGGATTACCGTTCTTCTTTAATCTCCTTTCGTCGGACAAAGCTTACATTCGAGCTAGCTTTTCCTCATTCTCTCCCTCTTCTTCTCCCATCGAACTCTCTCTCTCTCTATCTCTCATAGTGTAGGATTTTCAAAAGCTCAAAATAATGAACTTAAGCTTTCTATTTATAGAAAACCAAGGCTTAGGGTAAATTGGTCATTTCACCCCCACCTCCTTACTATTCATGGCTTAGCCACCAAGTTTACTTGGCCACCACCCTTACTTGGTGGCCAAGTGGTTGCCCCACATGCCCATGGGTCTCCCCCATGGGTTGCCCCATAGGTTTTATCCATCCGATGACCCATCGGTTCGATCCGCGGTTCATTTTCTTGGATCGGGCTTAATTAAATCTAACACTGGGTCTTACATTAATTCTTACTGGGCCTACCCTAGGCTTGATTATACATTCCATTGGGCTTGATATAATCCAAGTCCAATTGGATTCTTCAAAGTCCATGAACTCAAAGTCCATTTAGACTAATCATATTCTACGCATTCCATTCTCGTATTCTCTTCGTATATAATTCGTACGATATTCGTATTATACGTCGTACTAATCTTCGTACTATACTCATATAATAACTAGTATTATACTCGTATTTCTCACGCATAATAACTCTAATTATTATACGAAATCATAAAATTCTCGGAACTCACTTTTCCTAACCCTTAGGTTTTAAGTCCGCAGGTGAAAACTTCATTTTTGCCATAACTGAAATATTATTGAATATTCCATCTCGTCTTAGAACTCTATCATTACGCGTTTCTCGGAAATTCAAAATAAATCTCTGAGCAGAAACGAATGAATAGTGCGTGCCTATTTCGTCTTTTTCCCCAAAAATATTTTTGTTCCCGCAAAAATTTTATTTTCGTCTTGAAAATTCTTACTCGTTCAGTCTAGCTCGTAGCCAAAATCCTCCTGATTAATAATCATTCTAGGTTATAGAACGATTAATATATACATATAGTGAGAATAGAATTAATAAAAATTCATTTTATTAATAACTAATTCTTTAAACTTAAATTCTGGACAATCCGATTTTTCGGGTTGTCACATCTTCCACGTGAAAACAAAAAGAAGCTAGCAAGCCTACTCTATTCTTCATCTCAAATTCATCAATCTAGAGCAATAAGTGGATGGGGAGTGGGATTCATGAGTGAATCACCAACTCTCTCTTAACCCTTGTGCATTCTTGAAATTCTTTAGTTTGATTTGGGAGGTAATCCCATTATCTAGATAATCAATCTTCTATAAATAAGATCTTCACCTTCCTTATTGCAATTTGTTGAGAATTAGTTTATATAGAGTGAGTATAGAGCAGCTGAATTGAGTCACAAAGGTATAATTTCCATTACCATTCTTAATTTTTGATAAATTGTTTAATGGGTTGATTCTTTGAATTAAGCATGTATTGGTTGTTAGTTGATTTGGGTTATGTTTCTTAGTTTTATACATACTTATAAGTGTGTTGGGTTATGTTAGAAGAAATGTTTGTAAGGATTTTTTTGTTAGGTTGTTGAATTGTCGAACAGAGCAAGCTACTGTCTCTGATGTAGGCATGGTGCAATGCGCTACCTAATCAGATTAGGCTAAAGTGCGGTAGCAGCAATGCATGCACTGCACTGCACTAGGTCTGATGTGTTCTGTTATGATTCGAATGTGCTAACTTGTTGACACTTGGTTAGATCAAGCATGTAAACTATTTTAGCACACATACATAAGCATGAGCATGTAGTATGAACAAGTATAACCATGTTAGTACCTATAATGGACACAATACTTGTGGTCATGAAATGAAATTGTAGTTCAAAAGTGAACTTTGTCACGAACACATCATGTGAGCATTTTGACTTTATGAACATGATAAATATGGTTTATATTGACATGAAATGCAAGACTAAAGTGATTGAACACACTAGCATACATGATTGAAAGATTAGACTATTTCAAAGATAAGAAACTTAAGACTTTTCAAAGTGAACTTGACCAAGACTTTTATCTAATTAGTTCTAACTATTTGAACATGTATATGTGACTTTAATATATGTTGTCAAGGCGTAAGATTTATGTGTTAAGATGCCTTGTATATACTAAGTTGACTTAGTGTAAAATTCAAAGAAAATTAGAATGAGAAAGCTAATGTCATCAAGAAATGAGTAAAGTACGTTATGACCATGCAAACATGTATATTAGGACTCATTATGCCTATAGATATATTGGCATGAACATCGTTTGGTTAATGTATGGTTTTCACTTATTCACACATAGTCATAAAAGGGAAATTTCTAAAATATGAACTATGTGAGTAAAGTATACATGTGTTGTCTATATACAAGCATGACTACTGAGTATCGTATAATTAAGTTACAACGCATGATGATTACATGACCTATTTATGTTTTAAGGACATATAAATTGTAAGTTAAACTTGTGGTTTTGAACTCAAGTATGGTCATGTGTTATATGTGAAACTCTAGCATGTATGTATGTTAATATGTATGTATAGGTGTATGTTAGAGTTGGATCAAGTCGAGAGAAAAAGAAAGCTCAACCTTGGTATGGTGAGGGGACGGTCTTATTCTTGGCCAGTCCCTAAGCTGGACTAAAAGAATCATATAATCTTGCAGTCATAAATAGATTATGTTCTTGGTTCTGAAATTTAAGGCATGCTTATATGATTTCTTTATCTTGTAATATGTGACCAATGTGCCATATAATGTGTTGAGAAGCATGCTATGTGATGACTTGATTCTTTTAAGTGTAGACTCGTACTAGTTTACACATACTAATTGAAAAGACTGGCTTGTTAATGTTAGGTCGTTTCAACGCAAGTTAATTAAAGCTAGTATTATACTGTAGCTGAGCAAACAGGCAAGTTTTCGAACTTCATTATTTGATTATGCAAGTTTCCTAAACTTACTCTAATTATTATTGAGCAAGTTTTCTTTGAACTTCGCTCTTTAATTGTGCAAGTTTCCCTAAACTTACTCAAATTTATATTGAGCAAGTATCCGAACACTATTTTATTGTGTTGCAATGTTTCCTAACTTACACAACTTTGTTTGTTGTGAAAGTTCTTATCCTTCTCATATTGTATTGAGTAGGTTATTGTTAAATTGAAAGTTATTCATTTAAGTTTGAATCTTATTTTTAAGCATGTTATTAAGTGGTTTAATTACTTTACAATTATTCCACATCGATATTATTGATATTCGCACTTGGTCCAATTGAGTTCGTACAGTCTTGGACTTGTACATCATTTAAAGTTCAAATAATTCTTGAACTGTGTGAGATAGAGTTTGAACCTTTGTTCGGTCAGACAAGCGTATGAAGTTTTATAAAAGCTATCCAAACCTATTGAGGGTAAGAATTCTTAGACTTAAAGAACATCCCTTTCTATGATAGGGGAGTACCAGGTATCTAATATAAGATACACAGAGCAGATTTAAATGTTATGCATATACATAGAGTACGTGAGGCTGATCCCCTCAAGTACTTATTCTGTAGCCAGTAACCAAAGGGTCAATTAGCTAATGATTCCATTGGATTGTTATAGTTCAAAGTCTATTTGACTATCAGTTATTCTAAAAGCAATCATTATCTTTGCTTGCGATATTCATATTGTTGAATCCATTGCCAGATATTTTTCCATTCATCATGATATATCCTTATTGTTGTATTTAAACTTGTTGAGCAAACTTGTTGTTCATCCTTGCTATATCATGAATATATTGCAGCTAAGCCCGAGACCTCAAGGAAGGATAAGGGTAAAGGAAAGATGTAGACTAGTGGCAAGGAGCAGATTTTACCTTGCGCTTAGTTTAAATTACTGTTATGTAATATGAAACCTAATGACTACTTTAGGGTATGTTTGTAAAATGATATTAAGGTTATCTTATCTTGGGACTAGTAACACCTTTTGAATGAACGACGTACGTTTATTATATTTCGCATTTTAGTTATTGTATGTTGTTTAGAGGTGGATGTTAGTATTTTATCGTGATGACCGAACCGGGGTCAGAGGACCCGGATTTGGGGGCGTCACAGGTTGGTATCAAAGCTGTAGGTTATAAACGTTAGGAATGCAAAACCTAGGTTATAACCTTAGTAGAAAACTCAAGTAGAGTATGTAAGTGATGGGTTGGGGAAAATCCATCGAGTTTTATTGTGATACTGAATTTGACGCCCCCCAAAATAGGTATACATCACCCATCTTGAGTCGCCAGATACATGGTACAGAATTCAACTACAAACTTAAGTATACAACTGTCGTGCAAAATACAACAAAACATAGTTGAGAGTTTAAACACGAATATTGCCTTCTAGACAATATCCACACTCAATGGAGTCCTCATTACAATTATTATCACACTATTTTATAAAAATAGTGAGGACTACTATAGCCACGATCGCGGACCATCACCCCATTCCCCGACTCGTCCCAGTTATATTTCCATTTCCTGAAGAGAACAGTGAAAGAAAAGAGTGAGCTCAACTAGCCCAGTAAGAAATATTATGACTAAGATAATGTAGAATAAATTATCCTTAGCCTTCAACAGTATAACAACTGATATAATACAATAGACAACAAGTTTTAGATCAACAACTGCAGCGGAATAAGCAATCCATTAGAATAGTCAAGTAGAGCATGATATCTACTATCTTCTATGATTTAAAAAGTTTTTCATCAACTTTATCCCTGTAATACCCATTAACAGTTCTTTATTATACCCAAGACAAAGAGAACTTTCATCACCTGTCTTCACCTGAACCACTAAAGATTATAGTTAAATTCACAATTCATATTTATAATCATGTAAATCAACAGTTTCTCCTTGCCACAAAGGCTTTATAGAACATTTACTCAATATCTTTACCCCAAAAGCTAAAGATATTCAAATGTAATAACAACGATCATACCAATTAGTTATCTATCTTTTGCACTCATCGGCAAAGATATTCAACTATAAAACCAATGGTCATGATCATACCAATCAATTGTTCTGTCGTGAACTACTACCAAAGACATTCAATTGTTAACTAATGGTCATGATCCCGCTTAATCACATCATCGAATTATCCATACACTACTACGGCCAAGGATATTCGTTAATATCACCAAAGTGGTTATGATCATGTCAAGACACTGTCCATCTTTGCACGTAAACCAAAGATATACAACTATAAAACCAATAATCAATGTCCATCTTTGCACGTAAGCCAAAAATATACAATCAGTAAAACCAATAATCATCAATGTCCATCTATGCATGTAAGCAAAAGATATACAATCGTAAAACTAATAATCAATAGTCCATCTATGCACATAAGCCAAAGATGACTTTCATCACAATATAAGCATGAGGATGATGACAATGATATAAACATTAATCAACGAAATCAAGGATAAATATTAAAGACTTTAAATTTATCCGAGTTTAAAATATCCAAATTATCAACATGATCTTTTTGAGTAAAATTGTGGAGTAAAATTCAAAGAATAATATTATATGTACCAAAGATAATTTGGACAGAAAAAATTATATTTTTGAATTATCTAACTAAATTATTTCACGTATCTGGTAGGAGGACAACTAATGCTATCCTTCCGACCATTACTTCGCTCCTCTGGACTCGCCCGTCTCAAATTATGTTCTCATTTCCTCAAGAGAACAATGAAAGAAAAGGGTGAGCTCAACTAGCCTCAAGAAGAAATATTATGACTAAGATAATGCGAGAATAAATTATCATTAGCCTTCAACAGTGTTAAACCGATAAAATACAATCGACAATGACAGGTTTAATCAATAGCCGGAATTAGCTATCCATTAAAAAGAGTCAAGTAGAGAATAAAGTCTACTATCTTTTAGGTTTTAAAAGGTTTTCATCAATTTTTATCACGAGACCATTTTAATAAATAAACCACCACATCTAATCATCCTCGCACACGGCCAAGGATTTTCATCAAATTATCAATGGTCATGACTATACCGAATCACCCCCGGTCATAATCATACCAAAAACTATCCATCACCGCATTACGTGCCAACGAGGACTTTTGTCACATCATTTATATCAAGTCGTGATTATACCGAATGATCCTCGGTCATAATCATACTAAGTTCATCTATGCACGTAGTCAAAGATAACATAATATAACATGAGGATGATGACAATTACATAATTATTCAATAAAACAAGTTCAAGAATTATTTAATCCATGAATTATTAACGCATTCAAATTGTCAACACGATAATCGCTTCAGAGAGTAAAATTCAAGAATGATCAAGAAGAATTCCATGAAAAGATATCGGACGTAAACGCAAATATCAAGGATATTCTACTAATTTCATGGAGTATAGAAGTCAAAGTTTTAACTAACCGGGTATAATAAAGAATGGAATAACAAAAGAAATCACCATGCATGCATTACTCAGATGTAGGGTGTTATTCCAAATGTATTAATAATAAATCAATAGTCGTGAAATTACACAAGCTGTGATGTTCCAATGAATATTAAAGATGGAACTTGATCCTGTAAAACACACAGATAGGATATTCCAACAGAATGATAAAGATTTTAACCAGTCGATTGTAAAAACACATGCATGTGATGTTCCAACGGAGAATAATAAAAGCTAACAGGTCCTGTAAAACACATGCATGTGATGTTCCAATGTATCAATAATAGAATAATGTCACCAAGTATAAACTGTGACACAAAGTTATTCCAATGTAATAATAAGCAATGGAATAACATAATGATTTCACCAAGTATAGGTATGCAGCGATGTTGTGTTATGTATAGGGTATGCCACTTTCTTACAAAAGTTATTCCAACAGTAATAATAATGAATGGAATAATGTGTTCTCAAGAAGAAAAGAATAACATTCTTTACGGGTACAAACAAATAATACCCCTACCGTAAAAGAACTCTGAATATAAGTAGTGAAGTAAAGTAATACTCTTCTTCTTTTCTATAATTTTCTCTATAGCTTCTCTCTATAATTTCTCTCTCTCAGAGTTTCAATGAATTAAATGAAGAAAATAATGAAGGAATGAAGCTCTATTTATAGGAAAATGGAATGCATAAGAATTCAATCCATGAATCGGTTCAGTATTGATTTACTTTAATCCGACGGTCCATATTTAAAGAAAAATCTTTTAAATAAAATATAATATATTCTATATATATATAAAAACATTTTACTATGCAAACACTACTGCAATACTATGCAAAACACTATGCAACACTATGCATAATAAAATATAATATATTCTATTTATAGAATAACTTTAATAAAAGTATTCTATTTTATATAAAGATGTTTCGCTTTTATACGTTAATAATACGTATTAAACAAAACGCCATTATCGCTATAATAATTCATATTATTAATCGACAATAATGGAATCAAACCGAGTGACTTCACATAAACATCAATAATCAATAATTGATGCTATTATTGCAACCACATATTGACATCGCATTTTATTACTCATGGTGAGTTCAACAAGAATCACCAGAAAACTTCGCCGTTATTTCAAAAATATTTTGTCTGCTTTTCTCAATCCGCATAATTCATTAGGTGGGGTCCACCGATGATTGCCATTGCATCTAATATTCTGCTAAACCTAATATTCTTCACCAATCGAATATAATATAACCACTGCAAAATTTATAAATAAAATTTATAATATACTTAAATTCACACCATAATATTATCTTAATTATTTGACAACCATAATCTTTATTTAAAAAATTGTCTCAACAAAATTTAAATCTTTATCGATTGCCGAAAAGTCTCACAATCTCCAATCTATATATAACCATTCGACATATTGGAATGAAAAATTTATGTGAAATATAGCAGCATAATCTCTATAATATTATTTATGTTCACAATTCATAATATTAGCTCTTTTTCAAATACCGTAAGTCTTATTAACAATTCATCTTTTAATATTCAAAGTTATTTCATCGAAATTGTCGTAATGCTTCAATCCGAGACTTAGCTTAATAGGTGTCAGGAGATTTCCAATACGAATTATCAAATGCATTCTTGCTTCATCAAGATATTCGTGTTTTCAATCGATCATGATTATACTTCGAATAATCCAAAGATTTATAATCACTACCAAGTCTATCGAGACCTACTCTTAAAGATCACACCACCACATGACCATCGGCCAAGGAATTAATATTTCAATCTTTCGACGATAAAACTGGGTCATAATCATATCCATCTAATCATCACCCCGCAAAGCCGTGCATACTGATATGATATTCATTAGATATCTTGAATACCTTTATCCATGCATAATTACTATCAAATCCCGCACTACGTATTCATTAGTATTAATCGACACTTAATAGTGTCAAATTATCCATGCACTACTACCAAAGATAATCGTATTCATTAAGATTACCAATAATTATTAAATTATCCATGACTACTACCAAAGATAATGTTGTGTATTCATTATCCGTATCACGCACCACAAATTATCCATGCACTACTACCAAAGATAATTGTGTATTCATTAGTAGATTAATCCATACTTTTCAATAAAGATAATCCATGACTACATCAAAGATCATCCCACGCATCTACCACAAATTATCCATACTACTACCAAAGATAATTGTGTATTCATTAGTATCACCACAAATTATCCATGCACTACCATACCAAAGATAATTGTGTTTTATCCAACTACTAAAGATAATTGGTTATGATTATACCGAATAATCCGTGGTCATAATCATACCAAGTCCATCTATGCCAGTGATTATACCATAATCCGCGGGTCATAATCATACGTCCATTTCATAAAGCCACTAATGATTTCAACATAATATATAAACATGAGGATAATGATATAAAGAATCAATCAAATGAGATAAAGGATAAATATTAAACATTTATAATATAATTTATCCAGATTCAAGAATATCCCCATGTTTTCAATCACTTAATAATCTCATAATCTAATATCATTAATATTATAACAATATTTTAATCACTTCTAAATTTATAAACAATTTATCTTAATTGTTTACGCTTTACCATATAATGCATTTAATCATTCAAAAAATGCCATACTATATAAAAATATCATCACCAATTATCAAATCCTCATCAAAAAATATGCATATACTCTATATAGGATTCTCTAGCCATAAAATCATATTTTCAACTTTTTTACTCACATAACATATTTAACTCATATGTCAGAATTAAACTATTTTCATGAAAATACCAAATCAGTCCCAAAAATATTTCTTTTCCGGGATTTAGCATAATATAGTCTCATAATGAAAATATATTTTTCTAATTTTAAAATTCATTTACTATTTTTCAAAAATCAATTTCTAATTAATTCCTTAAGAAATTAGTTACCTCAAGTTTAACTCCAAAATTCCCAAATCTTGGCGGGACCTTACACATGTTAACGTGAGCCTCCAGTTTAAATTTCATGGTCATCGGAGTTATAGAACTTTGGTTATAGCGTTTTTTCATTTAAAAACCTAAATATTGAAATAGTCATAACTTGCTCATTTTAAGTCGTAATGAGCTCATTTTTTGGACAGGAGGTACTTTATACCATATACTTTCATGTCCCAAAAGGCAAGAATTTTTCTCATAATTTAAGTGGCCGAGACAGCCCTTAAAGTTTCTGGGCAAGAGTATTTTGAAATTTACAGCTTTGGCCTCCTTTGCTAAAATCAGTCCACACAAAATCTACAACACCTTTTCCAGTAATTCCACTTGGATTAGTTAGGTAACTCATAGATCTAACTCTAGGACTTGACCACACTCAAAATTCAAAATACAATAGGAGATATGGTCAATTGAATTTCATGTATACGCTTTTCACCAAAATCGATTTTCAACTTTTGTGATTTCTAAGAAACTTTCGTTTTCACATAATAACCAACATAACTCATCATAACACTTACTAATACTTCATATACCCATAATTTTCATTAGTCCAATGCTTTTATTATGACTTTCATCATAATCCTTGTAAAACAGATCCTTTTAGTTGAAGAAATATTTGAGGTTTAAGAAATGGGTTTTGTCTTTGGGGTCAATACAAAATTCGATTTCACGCCTAAGGTAGGCTAGGAAATCTTCAAGAATACGTCAAGAAATTTATTAATGATAGAAATATCATTCAAAAATCAATATTCTCGTCCAAGACTTGAATAAGACGTCACATTAATACCAATCTGTGACTTCTATCCCTTAACCTCGATAAGACCTCACAATGATACCTATCAACTTGCCATCTTCAAATCCACGACGCCGCCTACAGAAATAAAGTCGGCTTTGGGCATTCCACACAAGGAAGTTAACAACGAAAGGATGGGACTCTTTACTTATGGCTTGATATAATGTTGATTAACTTTAGGGTTTGGTTACTTTGAATTCATTATAACAAAGTCAAGGTTATGAATATAAAAGCTAACAACCCTATTTAAAAGCATGATGAGAAGTTAACCAATTGATTCCTAAAATCACATCAAAGACAAGTATTTTCAAAAGATAAGATCGACTATATAACGTGAAAGTGTTTATTTGAATCAAACAAGATTTAAAAATAAGAAGCAGTAACGAAGGCTCCTACTAACGAGGTTTCAACCAACAAGTCAAAGTCTAACTTCTCCGGAGTCAAATTTAAACGTTGAACGAACTCAGTGAAATAAAAGAGTGGGTAGAATCGGGTATCAAACTCAGATAGACTTCGCAAGAGCTTATGATTACTTACCCGTGATAATCTTATTCGTGTTCCTCGTCACGAGAAAAAATGCTCTCTCTTAAACTATGGCTTTGGTTTGTCAGGGGGGACCTTTGGTGCCTCCATCCTAGTTGAATTTGTTTTCTAGAAACCACAAAATCGAGCTAAGTGACCTTTCTTCCACAATTATAACATGCTTTTGAATGACATAGGCGCTAGATTCGACGGATGTGTCCCTCTCTCCACATTTGAAACATATAATAGGTGGTCCTTCTCCTTCCTTAACAACAAAAGTCTTGGTGTGTCGACGCTTTTCCATCATTGTTGAATCTCCTTTTCGAAATGTCCATTTTATTATTTTGGCCCCGATTACCACCAAGTGGTTACCTATATCTCGCCCGTTGATTCCTCCACGCTTGTTGTCACCGCTCGATGACTACTCGGCCGGTATTATAATTTTTGCTTACCGCTCTTTTTAGTCGTTAACTCGTTATCGCTACTCCACTAATCGAGCCCTATTTACAACATCCGAATAAAAACACGCTTTATGAGAAATAAGATGTTGACGTATCTCCGCTTCAAACCTCTTAAAAACATTCGCCATTCTCTCTTCATTATCCACCAAGTGGGACGAATCGTGATAACTCCGCAATTTTGCCTCGATATTGCGACACGGCCATATTGTTTTGTTCCAACTTGATAAACTCCACCTCCTTCATGTGGCGAATACTTTGAAAGTATTTGTCGTTGAATGTACTCTGGAACTTCTCCCAAGATATCTTCAAGACAAAGAAGTTGAGTACGTTTCACCGATTCCCACCAAGAATCCGCCTCCGCCAAGTAACATAAAGGCCAAGAAGGGAACCTTTGCTCTCTGGAGCATCCCAAGACATCAAATATCTTGGTAATCTGCTTTATCCATGCTTCGCCAAGTGGTTTGGCTCTCCTTAAACTCCCGGTGGTCCCGGCTCCTTGAATTGTTTAATGTGACCGCCGAGAGTTTTCCGTGTTTCCACCCCACGTTTTGGATGAGAGTCGCTTTACCGATGTTGTATGAATTCTAAAACCTTTTAAACGCATCATTAGTCATTCATCAATTGATCAATTGTTGTTGCTTATGTGAGGATTATCGCCATCTGTTGCACATTGTCTCGATTATTGATATGTGGAGAATCAACATCTCGTGTTCGCTCATATTCTCAACATTTTGATGCCATTTTCAAACACCGCCACAAAATAAGGGTTAATTAACATATCACATATTATCCTATACTCGAATCCACCAATTAAATACCAAATAAATTTAGGTAGGTCATACTAATGAAGGAATTCCCGCCTCCCTCCTAGTTCTTATCTCACATCTCGGCCAGGATCATATCCCTAAGCTCGATACCAACCATGACGCCCCAAAATTAGGTATACGCCACCCATCTTGGGTCGCCACTTACATGGTACATAAATTCAAATACAACTTATTAACCTAATCTGTCTGTGGTACAATACGACATAAACGCGTGAGTTTGAATACAAATATTGTCTACTAGATATTATACAAACTCAAAAGGAGTCCTCATTACAACTATTATCACACTATTTCACGAATAGTGAGGACAACTAATGCTATCCTCCGGACCATTACTTCGCTCCCCGACTCGTCTCAAATATGTTCTCATTTCAAGAGAACAATGAAAGAAAAGGTGAGCTCAACTAGCCCAAAGAAGAAATATTATGACTAAGATAATGCGTAATAAATTATCATTAGCCTTCAACGTTGTTAAACCGATAAAATACAATAGATAACCGGTTTAACTGCAATGAAATTAGTAATCCATTAAAAGAGTCAATAGAGAATAAAGTCTACTATCTTTTAGGTTTTAAAAAGGTTTTCATCATTTTTATCACCGAGACTCAATTTTAATAAATAAACCACCACATCTAATCATCCCTCGCATTACTACTCGGCCAAGGATTTTCATCAAATTATCAATGGTCATGACTATACCGAATCACCCCTGGTCATAATCATACCAAAAACTATCCATCATCGTGCATACGTGCCACCCTTTGAGGACTTTTGTCACATCATTTATATCAAGTCATGATTATACCGAATGATCCCCGGTCATAATCATACTAAGTTCATCTATGCACGTAAGCCAAAGATAACATAATATAATATGAGGATGATGACAATGACATAATTATTCAATAAAACAAGTTCAAGAATTATTTAATCCATGAATTATTAACGCCCAAATTGTCAACACGACATCGTTTCATAGAGTAAAATTCAAGAATGATCGTAAGAATATTTCCATGAAAGATCTTTGGATGAAACGCAAATATCAAGGATATTCTACTAATTTCATGGAGTATAGAAGTCAAAGTTTTAACTTAACCGGGTATAATAAAGAATGGAATAACAAAAGAAATCACCATACATGCAGATTGTGATGTATAAAGTTATTCCAACAGAATAATAATAACTAAACAAAGTCGTGAAATTCACAATCGAATGGATGTTCCAAATGAATATTAAAGATGGAACCAGATCCGTGTAAAACACACAGATAGGATATTCCAACAGAATGATAAAGATTTTAACCAGTCCTGCAAAAACACATGCATGTGATGTTCCAACAGAATAATAAAAGCGGAACTGTGTCCTGTAAAACACATGTGATGTAGGATGTTCCAACAAAATAATAGAAGAATGTCACCAAGTATAGGGTGGTAAACCGCAGATATGAGTTATTCCAATGTAATAATAAGCAATGGAATAACATAAGGATTTCACCAAGTATAGGGTATGCTGGATACAAAAGTTATGTATAGGGTATGCCACTTTTACAAAGTTATTCCAAATGTAATAATAATGAATGGAATAATGTGTTCTCTTCAAGAAGAAAGAATAACACCGCCATGGGTACAACAACAAATAATACCTCACTACCCAGAAAAAGAACCTGAATATGAAGTAGTGAAGTAAAGGTAATACTCTTCTTCTTTCTATAATTTTTCTCTATAGCTTCTCTATAATTTCTCTCAGAGTTTCAATGAATTCGTAAAGAAAATAATGAAGGAATGAGCTTATTTATAGGAAAATGGAATGTATAAGAATTAATCCATGAAACTATCTGCATTGATTTACTTTAATCTGACGGTCCATATTTAAAGAAAAATCTTTTAAATAAAATATAATATATTCTATTTATATAAAAACATTTTACTATGCAAACACTATGCAATACTATGCAAAAAACACTATGCAAAACACTATGCAACACTATGCATAATAAAATATAATATATTCTATTTATGTAATAACTTTAATAAAGTATTCTATTTTATATAAAAGATGTTTCGTTTTTATTACGTTAATAATACTAATAAAACAAAACGTCATTATCGCTATAATAATTCATATTATTAATCTAACAATAATGGAATCAAACCGAGTGACTTCACATAAGCATCAATAATCAATACCGGTAGTGCTACTATGCAACCACACGACATCGTGATTTCTTTTACTACCGAAAGTAGTTCAACAAGAACTACACGTAAAACTTCCGCCGTTATTTCAATAAAATATTTTTGTCGTTTTCAATCCGACAATAAATTACATTATTAGGGTCCACAATGATGATTGAGCGTTATACTAATATTCCCTCGCTAAACCGAATATTCCCTGACCAATCGAATATAATATAACCACTTGCATACTTTTGCAAAATTTATAAATACTACCCACAACTATAATATTATCTTAAATTCACACCATAATATTAAAAAAATTATTTCAACAAAATTTAAATCTTTATTGATAAAAAATCTCGGGTCTCACACTCACAATAAAATCCATATCAATATTTATAACACCTTATCCAAATGTTATAAATCACTTAATAATCATAATCTAATATTATTAATATTACCATAATATTTTAATCATTTCTTAAACTTATAAACAATTTATTTTAATTGTTTACACTTTACTAATTAATGCATTTAATCATCCTAAAATGCCAAACTCATAAAATTTCATCACCAATAACCAAAACTCTTATAAAAAATCTGCATATACTTTATATAGGATTCTCAAGCCATAAAATCTTATTTTCCAATTTTCTTACTTCACATAACATATTTAATTCATTTACTCATAACTAGCCCATTTTCATGAAAAATACCAAATCAGTACAAACAAATTTTCTTTTCTGGGATTTAGCATAATATAGTCCCATATTGAACATATATTTTTCTCAGAATTTTTAAAATTCATTTACTATTTTCATATGGCTAAAACTATGAATATTTAGACATTTATCAAAATTGTACTTTTGTCCAAAATTCGAAATTTATAGGTATATTATTGTTATATAGATGTACTCCCAAAAACAATTTCAACAATTTTGGAGTTAACCACAAGGAGTTATAAGGGTTTACTTTTAAAATAGTCTTTTCCCATAAAATTCATAACTCCTAATCTATAAATCAAAAAATCGTCATTTTTGGACACAATTTAGAAAATTCATCAAATTATCATTTCAATTTTTTCTAGGATTTTTGAGGGTCAGAAAAATTACGAAATTGGCCCTGGCAGAAACCCCTTACATACAACGGTTGAACGAAAATAATATTCCTTACGAATATTGAACGAAAATAATATTCCTTACGAATATTAAACGAATATAATGAATATTGAACGATAATAATATTCATACGAATACGAAAAATAATATCTCTTCAGAATATAAAAAAAATTAATAATCCTTACCTCAGAAGAAGACTGTATACTAGAGTAGTGAAGTAGCAGACTTCGCTTTTTCTTTCTCTCTATAGCTTCTATCTCTATAATTGCTCTTGTGAGACTTAGTGAATTGGTGAAAAATAATGAAGGAATGAGCTTTTATTTATAGAAAAATATAGTTTCAATAATTGCACATTTTGGGGCTCAAAATATTATAGTATAATACCTTCATCTTTTCCTTCATTTTTAATTTAGTCATGCAAGTATTATCAAACTTGCACCACCTCCCCTAATAGTAAATGTAAGACCCCCAACTTATTATAAATAAAATTGAATTTTCCTCTATTCATTATTCTAAATTAATAAAGTTTTAATTTGATATAATGCTTTGGTTATAGGTGAAATGTGCAGATTTTACAACATAAGCAAGTGGTTATAAAATATTCATTCTGTCGGGAAATATTTGTTTGGTCGTGGAATATTCTTTTTGTTGGGAATATCCGATGGCTGCGGTAGTAGATCAATTGTGGGCCCCATAACGAATAACCTGGCTGGGATGAAGAAAATGACAAAGTTTGAGTTTTATAAATAACTACAGTAATTATTACCAAGTAATTAATTTGTTGGAATACCTAGTGGTTAAAATATAGTAATACGCATGGTTATTAAAGAAGACACCTACGGTATTACCAAGATTGTTGAATTATTGATTAAAGACGTAAAAGGCACTACTCAATAATTTGTTACAGAGTTATTATTCAATATTTTATTTTATTGATTCAATAATTGTTGCGTTGATAGTTTATATTATTGTTGTTTCAATAATTATCACCGCATGATATTTCCCATTATCGATCATCAATAATTCATATTATTTTAATAATATTATTAGATAGCATTATTGGAAATGTCTAGAAAGTTCTGTCAAGGAGAGGTTTGGTCACCTAATTGCGCGCCAATAAGGAGAAATCCTTATTAGAAAGCCCCCACATTCCTAGAAACGGCCTGGTTATCATAATTGTGATTCTGAAATATTATTCGTGAATAATTAATTATTGATTTATATGATAAGGAAATATTTATTTGATGTGGATATAAATGATGGATTTATTTATGTGGTTATAAATGAAGGAATTAATGTTGAGCTGTTTTATCAGTATTTTGTCGGATTGGAGGTATTAAAAGATCAAACCAGTGTTCTTGAGATATATTGCGTGAGGTATAATTTTTGATCCGACCGTTGGATTGTTGTGATTTTTGGATATGTTATACATATATAAGTTGAGTATATGTCCAAGAATTTTGAACCGTTAAAAATGAACGTATGATTTATTATGAATTTTAGAGGTGACTGGTTCAGAAATTGTTGAAGTATCCGAATTTATCATTTTGGTGGAAGATTCTAGAATTGGTGGGCCCCACTTTTGGTTGGTGAGAAATGTGCTTAAATTGAATTTCAAATGTGGTGGGTGGCAATAGTAGCAGGTAAAGCCATCGTGTAAAGCAGTCAAGTCTACTTGACGTGCTTAACATTTTCAGATAAATAGAGGGCTAAGTTAGAATTGAAAATCACACCAGAAATAAAGTTTTCTCTCTTTCTCTCTCTATATTATCGAGCGTATTCTTGTGAGTATTTTGATACTTTGAGTGTTGCTATACGGTACAAGTTCCTTCAAAGACTATATCCAAAGATTCGGTCAAAAATAACATCTTTTTGAGGTAGGGATGTTATTTTCTTCAGTAAATGATATTACTTTCTTCAATATCATTATGCTGAAATATTGATATAAATTTTATTGTGGAATTTCTACCTTTTTGTGTTGGGGTTACTATTCACATATACGGTACAATTTACAAATACGATACTATTCACCGAAAAATGAAATTTTCCTTTTTGTCCAAGATGTCTATTATGGTTACTATCTTTGATTGTATCCATGTTTTGATCTTTATTTTTGAATTCTGCTTCACAATTGGTTATTATGAAGTATTATTGATCTTGGATAAACAATTATACGAATCCCTAATATTTGTCCTTCTGTCTCACTGGATTCGTTTTCTTTAAAATATTTTCATCATCCTCAGTCTTAAATGATGATATTATTGAATATCTTTGGCTGTGAAAGTGCAAAGATGAATGATTAATCGATGAATATCTCTTTGGCCCGAAGGTAAAGATGAGCAAGTGGTGAGATGAACATGACTAACCGGGTGATATAAATGAATATCTTTGGCCTATAGTGCAAAGATGAATATTTGATTAAAGATGTATATTGATTGATGTTAGTCATAATATTCTTTATCGGGCTAGTTGAGCTCACCCTTTTCCTTTTTGTTCCATTTTTCTTCTCAGGAGGTGAGAACATGGCAGGATCGAGTCAGGGTATGGAGTGATGGTTCTAGGAAGATGTTTTAGCAATCCTCACTATTTTTATAAAATAGTGTATGAATAATTGTAATAAGGACTTATTTAAGTGTTGAATAATTGTAATGAACTTAGACATCGGTTTCATTCGTCCTAGTACATCTCCTTGGGGTGCTTTTGTTTTATTCGTAAAGAAGAAAGACAGGAGTATGCGACTTTGTATTGACTACCGATAATTGAACCATGTCACCATCAAGAATAGGTATCCCCTACCTCGCATTGATGACCTGTTCGACCAGTTACAAGGAGCACAATTCTTTTCAAAGATCGATCTTCGTTCTGGATATCATCGGTCAAGATTAAAATCGAGGATATTCAAGACCGCCTTCGTAACTTCGAGACGGCATTATGAATTCTTAGTCATGTCTTTTGGATTGACTAATGCTCCCGCCGCTTGCTTCGTGGATATGATGAAGTTAGTATTCAAGGAATATTTGGATCAGTTCGTTGTTGTCTTTATTAATGACATCCTCATCTATTCCAAAAGCCGTGAAGATCATGAGCACCATTTAAAGCTGATACTTGAAAGGCTTCGTGAAAACAAGCTTTATGCCAAGTGAAGAAATGCGAAGTTCGGCTCGAGGAAGTAGCATTCCTTGGGCACGTGGTGTCAAAACATGGAGTATCTGAACCCGCCAAGATTGAAGCAATACAAAGTTGGGAGCAACCGAAGTCATGGATCAAGTCACGTGACTTTCTCGGGCTTAGCTGGTTATTATCGGAGATTCGTGGAAGGATTTTCTCGAATCGTTACTCTGTTAACTTAGTTGACTAGGAAAGATACAAAATTCGTATGGAGCGAGGAATGCGAGAAGAGTTTCCAAGAGCTCAAGAAGAGACACATTTCGGCACCTGTTTTGGCAATACCATCTTCGGATGGATTTGTTATCTACAGCGATGTTTCAGGAAAAGGGTTAGGATGTGTTCTCATGCAACATGGGAAAGTCATAGCCTATGCATCGCGACAACTCAAAGAATATGAGAGGAATTATCCTACTCATGATCTAGAGTTTGTAGCAGTTATTTTCGCGTTGAAAATATGGAGACACTACTTGTATGGGGAGAAAGTAGAGATCTATACGGATCATAAAAGCCTCAAATATTTCTTCACCCAAAAAGAACTCAACATGCGACAACGACGTTGGCTTAAGCTGTTAAAAGATTACGATCACACTATTCAATATCATCATGGAAAATCGATCGTAGTAGCTGATGCATTGAGTAGAAGATCATATGCGAGTACGAGTGCGATATTGTCAACACAAAGGCCCATTTTGTATGACTTGCAAAGGATGGAGATAGAATTAAAGACTCCAGGGACCCACATGATGATGGCGAATATATGAGTAGAACCAACTTTAATCGATAAAGTTAAAGCTGCCCAAGCTACGGACCTGGGACTGATGCGTATGAAGAAGAAAGTGCAAGAAGGAGCTATTCCAGAAGCAAGAATCGATGAGGAAGGAATACTTCGAGTCAACTCTAGACTTTGCGTTCCTAACGATTCTGACTTGAAGTATAGAATCATGATGGAGGCACACAACACCCAGTTTTCAATCCATCTTGGGAGTACCAAAATGTATCATGATCTTCGACATACATTTTGGTGGAACAATATGAAGAGAGAGATCGCGAAGTTTATCTCGAGGTGTTTAACCTGTCAACGTGTAAAGGCAGAGCATCAAGTTCCAAAGGGTCCATTGCAACAACTTGAGATTCCAAAATGGAAGTGGGAACACATTACCATGGATTTCGTTACAGGTCTTCCCAAAATTTCTCAAGGCATAGATGCGATTTGGGTTATTGTTGATCGATTAACCAAGTCTGCTAATTTCTTACCTATACGAGAAACTTATTCCCTTGAACGTCTTGCTCGTATGTACGTGAATGAGATTGTGAGATTTCATGGCATGCTAGTATCCATAGTTTCGGATCGTGACCCAAGATTCACTTCAAGATTTTGGGTTAGCTTGCGAGAAAGCTATGGGCACGGATTTGATTCGATTGCTTCAAAGATACCATCCTCAAACGGACGGGCAATCGGAAAGGACTATTCAAACCCTTGAAGATCTATTAAGTCTCTATGTCCTAGATTTCAAAGGAAGTTGGGATAAGTACTTGCCACAGGTGGAATTCTCCTACAGCAACAGTTATCAAGCAAGTATATGCATGGCTCCATTTGAGGCGTTGTATGGACGAAAGTGTCGTTCTCCAGTAAGCTGGGACGAGGTGGGTGAAGCAACATTGTTGGGACCAGAATTAGTACGCATGACTACAGAAAAGATCTAAATGATTCGATAACGTATTCAAACCTCATAAGATCGACAAAAGAGTTATGCTGATCTTCATCGAAAGGACGTGGAATTTAATATTGCGGATCATGTATTGTTACGTGTTGCTCCATGGAAGGGAGTTACAAGATTTGGAAAGAGAGGAAAGCTCAATCCAAGATTTGTTGGTCAATTTGAGATTCTTGACCGAATAGGAAATGAGGCCTATAGACTCGCATTACCTCCAAGCATGTCACGTGTTCATAATATTTTTCATATATTTAAGCTTCGTAAATATGTGAAAGACCCAAACCACATTATTGCGTTAGAACCAGACGAGATAGCCAAAGATTTAACATACGAGGAGGTACCTGTTAAGATCTTGGATAGGAAAGAGCATGTTCTACGCACCAAGGTTATACCACAAGTTAAGGTCTTGTGGAGGAACCATGTTATTGAAGAAATGACCTGGGAGTTGGAATCAGAAATGAAAGCGAGGTACCCTCACCTGTTCAAAACACCAGGTACGTACGTCAATTTTGAGGACGAAATTTTATAAGGAGGGGAGGTTGTAAGACCCCAACTTATTACAAATAAAATTGAATTTTTCCTCTATTCATTATTCTAAATTAATAAGGTGTTAATTTAATATAATGCTTTGGTTATGGGTGAAATGTGCAAATTTTGCAAAATAAGCAAATGGTTATAAAATATTCATTCTGTCGGGGAATATTCGTTTGGTCGTGGAATATTCTTTTTTTTTCGAAAATATCCGTACAACAGCCAGTCAATTGTGGGCCCCATAACGGAATAATTGTTGGATGAAGAAAATGACAAAGTTTGAATTTTATAAATAACAGCGTAATTTTTATCGTTAACACTATTGGAATACCTGGTGGTTAAAATACAGTAATACGCGTGGTGGTTACAAAGAAGTAATACCAGATTGCATGCAAGATTGTTGAATTATTGATTAAATGCGTAAAAAGGCACTACTCAATAATAATTGTTGATGAGTTCTTGCTCAATGTTTTATTTTATTGATTCAATAATTGATGCGTTGATAGTTTATATTATTGTTGTTTCAATAATTGTCCTTTGCACTGATGATTTCCCATTATCAGATCAATAATTCATATTATTTGAATAATATTATTAGATAGCATTATTGGTAATGTCTAGAAAGTTTTGTCAAGGAGAGGTTTGGTCACCTAATTATGACGCCAAGAAGGAAAATCCTTATTGGAAAGCCCCTCTTTCTGGAAGCCTACGGTCATTATAATTGTGATTCTGAAATATTATTTGTGAATAATTAATTATTGATTTATATGATAAGGAAATATTTATTTGATGTGGATATAAATGATGGATTTAGTTATGTGGTTATAAATGAAGGAATTAATATTGAGGTCTTTTATCAGTATTTTGTCGGATTGGAGGTATTAAAATATCAAACCAGTGTTCTTGAGATATATTGCGTGAGTTATAATTTTTGATTCGACCGTTGGATCGTTGTAATTTTTGGATATGTTATACATATATAAGTTGAGTATATGTCCACAAATTTTGAACCGTTAAAAATGAACGTATGATTTGTTATGAATTTTAAGAGGTGACTAGTTCAGAAATTGTTGAAGTATCCGAATATATCATTTTGGTGGAAAATTCTAAAATTGGTGGGCCCCACTTTTGGTTGATGAGAAATGTGCTCAAATTGAATTTCAAATGTGGTGGGTGGCAATAGTAGCAGGTAAAGCCATCAGGTAGTAGGTCAAGTCTGCTTCGGCGTGCTAACATTTTCCTATAAATAGAGGGCTAAATTAGAATTGAAAATCACACCAGAAACAAAGTTTTCTCTCTTTCTCTCTCTATATTATCGAGCGTATTCTTGTGAGTATTTTGATACTTTGAGTGTTGCTATGTGGTGCAAGTTCCTTCAGTACTATATCCAGTATTCCAGTCCGAAGTATTGTCTTTTTGAGGTAGGGGATGTTATTTTCTTCGTAAGTGATATTACTTTCTTCAATATCATTATGCTAAAATATTGATATAAATTTTATTGTGGAATTTCTACCTTTTTGTATTGGGGTTACTATTCACGTATACGGCACTATTCACGTATACAGCACTATTTACAAATACGACATTATTCACCAAAAAATGAAATTTTCCTTTTTGTCCAAGATGTCTATTATGGTTAGTATCTTTGATTGTATCCATGTTTTGATCTTTATTTTTGAATTCTGCTTCATAATTGGTTATTATGTAGTATTATTGATCTTGGATAAACCTGCTATATCTAATCCCTAATATTTGTCCTTACGTCTCACCGATTCGCTTTTTTTAAAATATTTTTCATCATCCTCAGTCTTAAATGATGATATTATTGAATATCTTTGGCCTGTAGTGCAAAGATGAATGATTAACTAATGAATATCTTTGGCCCGTAGTGCAAAGATGAACAGGTGTTGAGATGCACATGACCAACTGGTTATATAAATGAATATCTTTGGCATGTAGGGCAAAGATCAATATTTGATTAAAGATGTATATTAATTGATGTTACAGGGATAAAATATTGATGATGGACTTTTAAATCATAGAAGATAGTAGAATTCATTCTCTACGTGACTCTTCTAATGGATTGTTATTTTCGTTGCATTCGTTGATCTAAAACTTGTTATCTATTATATTTTATCAGATTTTTCCCTGTTAAAGACTAATGATAATTTGTTGTATATTATCTTAGTCATAATATTCTTTACTGGGCTAGTTGAGCTCACCCTTTTCCTTTTTATTCCATTTTTCTTCTCAGGAGGTGAGAACATAGCAGGATTGAGTCGGGGTATGGAGTGATGGTTCTAGAAAGATATTTTAGTAGTCCTCACTATTTCTATAAAATAGTGTATGAATAATTGTAATGAGGACTTATTTGAGTGTTGATATTATCTAGAATATAATATTTGTATTTAAACTCACAGTATGTGTTGTCGTATTTTGCACGACAATTGTATTATTGAAGTTGTAGTTTGCTTTTCGTACATCATGTATTTGGCGACTCGAATGGATGTTGTATACCTATTTTGGGGGCATCACGGTTGGTATCGAGCTTAGGATATGGTCTCCTGGAGGAGATCGGGGAATAGAACTTGGAGGGAGAGATGAGTAAATCCTTCGCTAAGTGTGTGTCATATCTAAGCTTATTTGTTGGTTGAATCGTAATATAGGGATATTATGTGATATGTTAATTTGTTTAATTAACCCTTATTTTATGGGCAAGATTTTAGAATGGTCACGAGAACGTTAACAATGGAGTGTATGAGACTATGGAACAACCTTTAGTCACAAACCAAGAGAACGTGCAACAGGAAGGCAATATTCCTCCTGTAAACAACACTACCGAGCAAACGATGAACGATGGAATGTTTAGGAGCTTTTTGCAGTTCATGAAAAATTAGACAAGGGAGACTCGTGTACAAAATACGGGTGGAAGTGATAGCAACGCGCGATCTGTCACAGCCAAGCAGTTCAAGGAGTTGGGACCACCAGATTTTTGGGGAAAGCCCGATCCGATTAAGGCAAAAATGTGGGTCAAGAAAATTACCAAGATATTCGATGTCTTGGGATGCATGGAGGAACAGAAGGTTCCATTCGCCACCTTTATGTTCCGTGGAAAGGCAGACATCTTGGTGGGAATCGTGAAGCGTACCCAACCACCGCACTCAACATGTCTTGGGAAAGATTTCAGAATCGTTTCAATGACAAGTACTTTCTCGAAAGTATTCATCATATGAAAGAGGTAGAGTTTATTAGATCGAAGCAGAATAACATGGCGGTGTCTCAAAGACGAGGTGAAGTTCAAGAGTTATCCGTGTTTGACTCATTTGGTAGAGAATGAGGAACGATGACGCGGATGCTTTTGAGAGGTCTAAAACCCGAGATTTGTCAATACCTTATCTCTCATAAATTTTCTCTCAGATTCATGTTGATACCTTATCTCTCATAAATTTTCTCTGTATTCAGATGTTGTCAATAGGGCTCAATTATTAGAGCGAGATAGTGAGTATGTTCAACCGAGGGACCACAACCAAGGTCATATCTGTAAGGACAAAGAATCATCGAGCGATGATAACCAAACGAGGATGGAAAAATACGGACAAAGGCGGTAACCACTCGGGGGCTAATCGTGGCCATGATAATAGGAGAGGTGAGTTAAGTGGAAATTTCATAAAGAGGAGATTCAACAATGACGAGAAGACATCAGCAGCAGCACCAACACCAACAACAAATTCTAGGGAGGAAAACGACCCTTGATTAGGTGTTATAAATGCGGAAAAGGGACATATCATTCAAACGCCACACAATCCAAGGTATGTTATAACTGTGGAAAGGAGGGCCATATAGCTCGAGACTGCTCTATAGCAAAATCAAGTTCAGCAGGGATGGTGACTCAAAGGTTGTCCCGGATAAGTCAAAATCAGCGATTCCTGGAAGAGCATTTGTCGTAACTGGCCAAAACGTAAGGAACCCGAATGAGGTGATCACGGGTAAGCTAATATTAAATTCTTGCGAAGTTTATACCTTACTAGATACCGGTTCTACCCATTCTTTTATCTCTCCTACTTGTGTTCAACGTTTAAACTTGACTCCGGAGAAATTAGACTTTAACTTATCTGTTGAAACTCCATTGGGTGAAACCTTCGTTACATCTACAGTTTATAAATCTTGCTTGATCCAAGTTGGCACTATCACACTACCTGTTGATCTTATCTCTTTACAGATACTTGCTTTTGATGTGATTTTAGGAATTGATTGGTTAACCACTCATCATGCCAAAATTGATTATTTTTGTAAGGTTGTTAGTTTTCATATTCCTAACCAACTTGTTATGCGAATTCAAGCAACTAAACCACTAAAATCAGTCACTGTCATATCAAGCCACAAAGCTATTCATTTATTGAAAAATGGATGTCAAGCTTTCTTAGCCCATGTTATGGATTTGAACAGAGACAAGTCAGATTTGGATAATATTTATGTTGTTAGAGAATTTCCGATGTATTTCTGAAGAACTTCCGGTCTACCCCGTAACGTGATGTTGAATTCTTTATTGACCTTGAACCGCATAAAGCCCATTTCTAAAACCCCATATCGAATGGCTCCTATTAAACTTCAGGAGTTAAAAGTCCAACCATGGAGTTATTAGACATCTTTTCATTCATCCTAAGTACATCTCCTTGGGGTGCTCTGTTTTATTAAGTAAAGAAGAAAGACGGGAGTATGCGACTTTGTATTGACTATCGAGAATTGAACCATGTCATCATCAAGAATATGTATCCCCTACCTTGCATTGATGACCTGTTCGACCAGTTGCAAGGAGCACAATTCTTTTCAAAGATCGATCTTCGATTCGGATATCATCACCAAGATTAAACCGAGGATATTCAAGACCGCCTTTCGTAACTTAGAAGGGTATTATGAATTCTTAGTCATGTCTTTTGGATTGACTAATGCTCCTGCTGCTTTCATGGATATGATGAATCGAGTATTCAAGGAATATTTGGATCGGTTCGTTGTTGTCTTTATTAATGACATCCTCATCTATTCCAAAAGCCGTGAAGATCATGAGCACCATTTGAAGCTGATACTTGAAAGGCTTCGTGAAAACAAGCTTTATGCCAAGCTGAAGAAATGCGAGTTCGCTTGAGGAAGTAGCATTCCTTGGGCACGTGGTGTCAAAACATGGAGTATCTCATTGACGGTGAAGATTGAAGCAATACAAAGTTAGGGTCTGCAACCAAGTCGGTGGTGGATCAAGTCTGCAGACTTTCGGGCTTAGTCATGGTTATTATCGGAGATTCGTGGAAGGATTTTCTAATCGTTACTTCGTTAACTTAGTTGACGGAAGATACAAAATTCATTATGGGCGAGGAATGAGAAGAGTTTCCAAGAGCTAAAGAGGAAACTCATTTTGGCACTGCTTCGGGCAATACCATCTTTGGATGGATTTGTTATCTACAGTGATGTTTCAGGAAAAGGGTTTGGATGTGTTCTCATGCAACATGGGAAAGTCATAGCCTATACCTCGCGATAACTCACAGAATATGAGAGGAATTATCCTACTAATGATCTAGAGTTGGTAGCAGTTGTTTTCGCGTTGAAGATATGGAGACACTACTTGTATGGGGAGAAAGTAGAGATCTATACGGATCATAAAAGCCTCAAATATTTCTTCACCCAAAAAGAACTCAACATGCGACAACGACGTTGGCTTAAGCTGTTAAAAGATTACGATCACACTATTCAATATCATCCTGAAAAAGCGATCGTAGTAGCTGACGCATTATGTAGAAGATCATATGCGAGTACGAGTGCGATATTGTCAACACAAAGGCCCATTTTGTATGACTTGCAAAGGATGGAGATAGAATTAAAGACTCCAGGGACCCACATGATGATGGCGAATATACGAGTAGAACCGACTTTAATCGATAAAGTTAAAGCTGCTCAAGCTACGGGCCTAGGACTGATGCATATGAAGAAGAAAGTGCAAGAAGGAGCTATTCCAGAAGCAAGAATCGATGAAGAAGGAATACTTCGAGTCAACTCTAGACTTTGCGTTCCTAACGATTCTGACTTGAAGCATAGAATCATGATGGAGGCACACAACACCCGGCTTTGTAATCCATCTCAGGAGTACCAAATGTATCATGATCTTCGACATACATTTTGGTGGAACAATATGAAGAGAGAGATCGCGGAGTTTATCTCGAGGTGTTTAACCTGTGAACGTGTAAAGGCAAAGCATCAAGTTCCAAAGGGTCCATTGCAACCACTTGAGATTCCAAAATGGAAGTGGGAACACATTACCATGGATTTCGTTACAGGTCTTCCCGAAGTTTCTCAAGGCATAGATGCGATTTGGGTCCTGCAAGTATTAACAAACTTGCACCACCTCTCCTAATAGTAAGTAATGTGAATCAATAGTTCAATCATGTGAATCAATAGTTATAATCATGTGAAAATACGAATTACAGTATAGTACCTCCATCTATACCTCCATTTTTAACTTAGTCGTGCAAGTATTATAAATCTTGCACCAACTCCCCTAATAGTACAAGAATGTTATTCAATAGTACACATATGTGAACAAATAGTTATATAAGCATGTGAATTAGTAGCAATTAATTGCACATTTATTCGATTAATTACCCGATTTATCAATATTATCCCCATACATCAATTATCATCGGAATAGATGTCGATTTCCACTAACATTAATAATCCCAACACAATGGAACTATCAAATTCATCTTTAATCAACACAAACTTATTCATCATTAATATTATAACTCACAATATTTAACAACCAGGTCGTTCCCAGGAAAGAGGGGGATTTCTAATAAGGATTTCTCCTTATTGGCGCGCAATTAGATAACCAAACCTCTCCTTGATAGAACTTCTAGACATTATAAATATTATAATTTAATAATATGAATAACTTTGTTATCTCAATTATTGATTTAATAATATATCATATTATGCGATGATATCTTTGTGACAATAATCTAATTAATAATATGAGAGATATGATGCAACAATTACTATAGCAATAATTGAGTATAACTGAGTGACTTCACGTAAGCATCAATAATCAATCTGGTAAAGCTACTATGCGACCCACGCCATATTTTGTACTTTTACTCTAGGGTAGTTCAACAGGTTTTAATGGTAACACTTTCATAGTTATTTTATAAAAGATAATTTCGCCCGTTTTCTAACTACGACAATACTTAGTTATTGGGGTCCACCAATGATTGTGTCGTCGTACAGATATTCCCCAATAAAAAGAATATTCCCCGACCAATCGAATATTATATAACCACTTGCTTACTTTGTAAAATTTGTAAATATTACCCACAACTATAACATTATATCAAATCCACACCATAATATTTAAAAAAAATATTTTGAGAAAATTAAATCTTTATTCATAAAATTTGGGGTCTCACACCTTGAATAGTAACTCATGAATACTAACTCGTGAATAGTAACTCATGAATCGTAACTCATAAATAGTACTCCGTATTCATACATAGTACCGTATACATAATGTCAAATATGCAAATAATGTCATATACATGAATAGTGTCGTATACGTGAATAGTATCGTATACGTGAATAGTAACCCCGACACAAAAAGATAAAGCTTCACAATAAAATCCATATCAATATTTATAACACCTTAATCCAAATGTTATAAATCACTTGATAATCTCATAATCTAATATTATTAATTTACCACAATATTTTAATTATTTCTTAAACTTATAAATAATTTATTTTAATTATTTACACTTTACTAATTAATGCATTTAATCATCCTAAAATGCCAAACTCATAAAATTCCATCACCAATAACCAAAACTCTCATCAAAAATCTGCATATAACTTATATAGGATTCTCAAGCACATAACATATTTAATTCATTTACTCATAACTAGCCCATTTTCATGAAAAATAATAAATCAGTACAAACAAATTTTCTTTTCTGGAATTTAGCAGAATATAGTCCCATATTGAACATATATTTTTCTCAGAATTTTTAGAATTCATTTACTATTTTTTATATGGCTAAAACTTCCGAATATTTAGACATTTATCAAAAATTGTACTTTAGTCCAAAAATTCCGAAATTTACAGGGTATACTGCTGTTATATAGATATACTCGCAATAAACATTTCACCAATTTTGGAGTTAACCACAAAAAGAGTTATAAGGGTTTACTTTTAAAATAGTCTTTTCCCATAAAATTCATAACTCCTAATCTATACATCCAAAAATCGCCATTTTTGGACACAATCGAGAAAACTCATCAAATTATCATTTCAAATTTTTCCAAAATTTTTGAGGGTCAGAAAAATTACAAAACTACCCCTGGCAGAAACCCCTTACTTACAACGGTTGAACGAAAATAATATTCCTTACGAATATTAAACGAATATAATGAATATTGAATGATAATAATATTCATACGAATACGAAAAATAATATCTCTTCACAATATAAAAAAAATAATAACCCTTACCTCAGAAGAAGACTGTATACTAGAGTAGTAAAGTAGCAGACTTCGCTTCTTCTTTCTCTATATAGCATCTCTCTCTATAGCTTTTATCTCTATAATTACTCTTGTGAGACTTAGTGAAATGGTGAAAAATAATGAAGGAATGAGCTTCTATTTATAGAAAAATGTAGTTTCAATAATTGCACGTTTTGGGGCTCGAAATATTACAGTATAATACCTTCATCTTTTCCTTCATTTTTAATTTAGTCCTGCAAGTATTATCAAACTTACACCACCTCCCCTAATAGTAAATCATGTGAATTAATAGTTCATTCATGTGACTCAATAGTATAATCATGTGAAAAAACTAATTACAGTATAGTACCTTCAACTATACCTCTATTTCTAATTTAGTCATGCAAGTATTATCAATCTTGCACCAACTCCCCTAATAGTAAATCATGTGAATCAATAGTACACACATGTGAACACATAGTTATAAGCATGTGAATTAATAGTAATTACTTACTCATTTATCCGGTTAATTACCCGATTGGTCAATATAACCTCCAGACATCAATTATTATCGAAATAAATATCGATTTTCACTAACACTAATAATTACAACACAATGGAACTATCAATTTCATCTTTAATCAACACGAATTTATCCATCATTAATATTATAATTCACAATATTTAACAACCCGGTCGTTCCCAGGAAAGAGGGGACTTTCCGATAAGGATTTCTCCTTATTGGCGCTTCGATTAGGTGACCAAACCTCTCCTTGATGAGAACTTACAGACATTGTCAATATTGCAAATAATAATATGAATAACTTTTCCGTCTCAATTATTGATTTAATAATATATAATGCAGATGATATTGTGACAATAATTGAATCAATAATATGAGAGATATGATGCAAGAAATTACTGTAGCAATAATTGAGTATAAACTGGTGACTTGTCACGTAAGCATCAATAATCAATACCGTGTGCTACTATGCAACCACGCAGCGTATTCTTGTACTTTTTTTACTATCGGGTAGTTCAGCGGTTTTAATCGTAACACTTTCGTCGTTATTTTTTATAAAAGATAATTACATGCGTTTGCTTAACTACGACAATACTTGGTTAATGGGGTCCACCAATGATTGTGTCGTCGTATGAATATTTCCCGACCAATTGAATATTATATAACCACTTGCTTACTTTGCAAAATTTGTAACTATTACCCAAAACTATAACATTATATCAAATCCACACCATAATATTCAAAAAATATATTTCGAGAAAATTATTCTTTATTCATAAAAGTTAGGGTCTTACAAAGAACGTCGAGTGTTGGTGTAAGACCCAATTTGAGAGAACCCAACATCGAGTTTTAAATTACCCGGTACATGGCGGTCAACTCTAATTTGATATGGATCAAAGATTAATGATTCAGATCATGAAACAGGATTACGATGAAGCAGATGAGGATGGAATATGCCCTATAGAAAAGTTAATTTCAATGGTAGTGATGACACCAAATGCTACCCAAGACAAGTCAAAGCCGGGTAGTTCAAGGGAGAGCGGTTGTCATGACTTCCCAACAAGTAAGGAACCCAAATGAAGTTATCATGGGTTAGTTAATTATAAATTCTTGCAAAGTCTATACCTTATTAGATACCGGTTCTACCCATTATTTTATCTCTCTTTCTTGCGCTCAACGTTTAAATTTGACCCCAGAGAAGTTAGACTTTGACTTATTGGTTGAAACTTCGTTAGTAGAAACCTTCATAACCTCCATTATTTATAAATCTTGTTGATTCAAATCGACACTTTTATGTTACCTGTCGATCTTATCTCTTTGAAAATACTTGGCTTTGATGTGATTTTAGGAATCGATTGGTTAACTACTCATCATTGCCAAAATTGATTATTTTCGTAAGGTTGTTAGCTTTCATATTCCTAACCAACCTGTTATGAAAATACAAGCAACCAAACCACTAAAGTTAATCATTGTTATATCAAGCCATAAGTAAAGAGCCCCGAGCCTTTCGTTGGTGACTTCCAAGTCTTGGGATGCACAAGCGGAATTTTTCCAGAAGCGTATGCGGAATGAATAGCGATGGCAAGTTGATAGGTATCAATGTGACGTGTTATCCAAGTCTTGGATGAGGATCACAGTTTTGAATGATATTTTTATTGTTAATAAATTTCCTGGCGTATTCTTGAAGACTTCTTAGCCTAACCCTAGAGCGTGAAATCGAATTTTGTATTAACCCCAGTACAAAACCCATTTCTAAAACCCTCAAATATTTCTTTAACTAAAATGAACGTAACATGCGCTAAAGACGTTGGCTCGAGCTGTTGAAGATTACGATTATACCATTCAATATCATTGTGGAAGAGAGAACGTGGTAGCTGATGCGTTGAGTAGAAGATCGTATGCATTTACGAGTGCGATGTTGTTAACATAAAAACCCATTTCATATAACTTACAAATGATGAAGATAGAGTTAAAGAATCTAGGGACCCACGTGAAGATAATGAATATATGAGTAGAATAGACTTTAATCGATAAAGTTAAAGCCGCTCAAGTTACATACCCGAATCTGATGAATGTGAAGAATAAGGTACAAGAAGACGTTATCTCAACACTCAATTTAATTGGCACATTTGAAATCCCCGATCGAGTAGGAACTGTGGCCTATAAACTCGTTTTACCGCCAAGTATGTCGCGTGTTCATAACGTTTTTCACGTATCGTTGTTAGTAAAAACTTAGTTTTGGGGGACTTTGGAGCCAAATTTTGGAATAATTAATGAATCTAAAAAATTATGAAATCATGGGGGTTTTATAGAGCATATTACAAGCTTTCTATAGCCTCAAAAATGGACTAATTCCGATAACGGATAAAGAAGTTATGAAGATTGAAGTATGTGTGTCAAAAGTTACAAAATCTAGAAAATTGGAGTTAAGTGCCAAAGGTCGAGCACCTAGGCACTAGGCTTGGCGCTTAGAATCTGTTCTTGGGCGCCTAGGTGCTTACCCAAGGCCAAATTTGGGCGCCTAGGCGCTGGTCAAGTGTTAAGCCAAAATCTGTCTAGACGTCCTTTAGTAAATTGGGCATAACATTTTCATACAAACTCCGATTGAGGTGATTCAGGATGATTCGGAAAGATAACAAGTAGGCCTAAAACTTTCATTCTTTATATTTTTGAGATTTAAGGTCGGTATCAAGACTTAAAATGGCTATTTTAGGGACTGATGTGCATTCAGAGGCAATCGGAGGACATCAGGCATGCATGTATACAACGTGTAATGTTTTCGACGATAAAGGTATTCAAGGTATCCTCACCTCTTCGGCATACCAGGTACGTACCCTAATTTTGAGGACGAAATTTCATAAGAAGGGGAGGTTTTAAGACCCAAACTTTTACGAATAAAGAATAATTTTCTCGAAATATATTTTTGAATATTATGGTGTGGATTTGATATAATGTTATAGTTGTGGGTAATATTTATAAATTTTGCAAAGTAAGCAAGTGGTTATATAATATTCGATTAGTCGGGGAATATTAATTTTAACAGGGAATATTTGTACGACGGCACAATCATTGGTGGACCCCACAACGGAAGTATTGTCGTAGTTCAAAAATGATGAATTATCTTTTATAAAAATAACGGCAAAAGTGTTACCGTTAAAACTATTGAACTACCATTAGTAAAAGTACAAAGAATACTGGCGTGGTTGCGTAGTAACACTACGGTATTGATTATTGATGCTTACGTGAGAAGTCACTCGGTTATACTCAATTATTATTATGAATTTTTTGCATCATATCTCTCATATTATTGATTCAATTATTGTCATAAGATCATCTCGCATAATATGTTATATTATTAAATCAATAATTGAGATGGCAAAGTTATTCATATTATTATTTGCAATATCGACAATGTCTAGAAGAAGTTACATCGGAGAGGTTTGGTCATCTAATTGCTCGCCAATAAGGAGAAATCCTTATCGGAAGCCCCCCCTCTTTCAGGAACGACACGGTTGTTAAATATTATGAATTATAATATTAATGATGAATAAGTTTGTGTTGATTAAAGATGAAATTGAGAGTTTCATTGTGTTGAAATTATTAGTGTTAGTGAAAATCGACATTTATTTTGATAATAATTGATGTCTGGAGGTTATATTGACCAATCGGGTATTTAACCGGATAAATGAGCAATTAATTGCTATTAATTCACATGATTATAACTATTTGTTCACATGTGTGTACTATTGATTCATATAATTTTCTATTAGGGGAGGTGGTGCAAGATTGATAATATTTGCATGACTAAGTTAAAAATGGAGATATAGTTGAAGGTACTATACTGTAATGCGTATTTTCACATGATTATAACTATTAATTAACATGATTGAACTATTGATTCACATTATTTACTATTAGGGGAGGTGGTGTAAGTTTGATAATACTTGCAGGACTAAATTAAAAATAAAGAAAAAGAGGAAGGTATTATACTGTAATATTTTGAGCCCCAAAACGTGCAATTATCGAAACTATATTTTTCTATAAATAGAAACTCATTCTTCCTTTATTTCTCACCAATTCACTAAAGCTTTAGAGCAATTATTATAGAGAGAAATTATAGAGAGAAAGAAGAAGAGAAGTCTGTTACCTCACTATTCCAGTATCCAGTCTTCTTCTAAGGTAAGGGGTATTATTCTTTCGTATTCATGAAGAAAGTTATTTTCTTTCAATACTCGTAAGGGTTGTTATTCTATTCTTTATTATTCTGTTGGAATAACTCATGCATGCTGGCCTATCGCATGCCGGTGAATTTCGTTGTTATTCCATTCTTTATTATTACATTTGAATAACTCATATGTCTATCGTGCGGTCATTGTTATTCCGGTGAATTTTGTTGATTATTCCATTCTTTATTATTACATTGGGTGAATTATTCCATTCTTTATTATTCTCATTGAACATCCATGCCTGGTGAATTACGTTGTTATTCCATTCTTTATTATTTCATTGGAACATCCCGTCTGCATGCGGATTACGCATGACCTAGTTCCATTCTTTATTATTCTATTGGAATATCATGCATCGTGCGGATTACACATACGCTTTGGTTCCATTCTTTATTATTTTGTTGGGAATAACTCTGTCTGCATGTGCGATTATCATCACATGTCTGGTGAATTCTTCTGTTATTCCATTCTTTATTATTCTGTTGAAATAACCTGTCTATGTGGATTACCGCATGCATGGTGAATGATCCTTCGTATTCATTCCTTATTAAATTATGGAAATGATCTGTCTACGTGGATTACCGCATGGCGGGCGAAAATCCATTTGCAGTTTCATATATTCTATTATACTCAGTTGGTTAAAATTTTGGCTTCTATACTCCATGAAATTAGTAGAATATCCTGGATATTTGTGTGTCATCCAGTATCTTTTCATGGGAATATTCTTCTGAGCATTCTTGAATTTTACTCCACAAAGAAGTATCATGTTGACAATTTAGACGTTATTGATTTTTGGATAAATTAAAATTATAAATCTTTAAAATTTATCCTTGAACTTGTTTTATTGAATTATTATGTCATTATCATCATCGTTATGCTTATATTGTGATGAAAGTCATCTTTGGCTTACGTGCATAGATGGACTTGGTATGATTATGACCAGGGATTATTCGGTATAATCATGATCGTAATGTGACGAATGATGTGGTAAAAGTCTTCATTGGCCTATAGTTCATTGATGGACAGTTGTTGGTGTGATTATGACCGGGAGTATTCGGTATAGTTATGACCATTGATGATTACATGAATATCCTTGGCCGTGATGCAGGGATGATTCAATTTTATTTATTAAGATGAGTCTCAGCGATAAAGTTGATGAAATTTTTTTTAAATCATAAAAGATAGTAGATTTTAAGCTCCACTTGACTCTTCTAATGGATTGCTTGTTCCGCTGCAGTTAAACTTGTTGTCTATTATATTCTATCAGTTTAACATTGTTAAAGGCTAATGATAATTTATTTTGCATTATCTTAGTCATAATATTTTTCATTGGGCTAGTTGAGCTCACCCTTTCTTTCACCTTTTTCTCTTGTAAAATGAGAATATAATGGGACGAGTCGGGGAACGGAGTGACGGTCCAGATGATAGCATTAGTAGTCCTCACTATTCTGTTAAATTGTGTGACAATAAATGTAATGAGGACTCCTTTGAGTGTGGATATTGTCTAGATTACAATATTCTTATTAAAACTCTCAGTTTATGTTTTGTCAAATTTTACACGATAGTTGTATTATTAAGTTGTATTTTAATTTTGTACCATGTATTTGGCGACTCAAGATGGGTGATGTATACCTATTTTGGGGGCGTCACAGTTGGGACTAGAATTAGTACAACAGATGGTAGAAATCATCAAGGTGATAAGAGCACGATTAGTAGCGGCTCAAGATCGCCAGAAGAAGCATGCGGACTTGCATCGTAAGAAGCGAGATTTTGAAGTAGGAAGCTATGCGTTTCTAAAAGTATCTCCCTGGAAATGGAAGATTCATTTTGGGAAGAAGGGCAAGTTGAGCTCTAGGTTCATAGGACCTTTCGAGATTCTGAGGTGAGTCGGTGAAGTGGCGTACGAGGTAGCGTTACCTCCTGAACTTGAGCACATTCATAATGTGTTTCATGTGTCAAAGATTATGATCAGTATAAACATGGGACTACAAGCACGTTATCTCCTATGAACCAATTCAAGTCGAGAAAGACTTATTGTACGAGGAAGTTCCTGTCCAGATACTAGATAGGAAGGAACAGAAGTTAAGGAATAAGATTATCCATTCCGTTAAGATTCTCATCGAAGAAGCTACGTGGAGCTAGAAGAGAAAATGAGAGCAAATTATCCGTTTTTATTTGAGTAACCTTATTTTTACAATTCCGAGGACGGAATTTTTATAAGGGGGGAAGGATGTAACGTCCACAAATTTAAACTCCTTATTAATTAAATATGTGATTTAATTGTAATGAGTTAGTTTTGTGAGTCTATTAAAACCTTAAGTGGTTATGTGAATTTACGAAATGATTAAAGGGAGTCACTAATAGTCGATTTAAATTAGTGGACTAACCCTAAGATTCTAATATCAAAGACTTGATAAGAGTATTAATTAAATATTCAATTTATTTGAATATAGTAGCAAGAGTTGAACATATTGATTAATTGCAATTATGAGTAATTAATTGATAATGTGTTAATTAATAATTATTATTGGATAAATAATAATTAATGTGTAAAAGATTAATAATTTGTAAAATGATTATATGTTACTTGATTAATTGGTGCAATATAGTAAACCTTTATTATATGGTAGTTAACTATATATTTTATATAGTAAAAGGTGGCACATTAATATGTCTATATATTATATATATAGACTATATAGTAAAGTTATTTGCAGATTCATGTGAGTTGCATAATAATATTGTTATATGATGTGGAGTGTGTGGGTAAACATTCATGTATACCCTATTGGCATATAATAATATCGATTGTTAAATTAATAATGATTTCATTAAGTTATTATGATAATAATGATCATGGTAATAGAAAATGTACATGAATTATATGTATGTGCACTACTTGATACCTTGTAATTAGGAATTATATTGTATGCCTTTAAATCATTATAACCTATGTTATGTGAAATGAATTTTGCATACATAAATTTATAACCAAAGTTTATATTATGGGTATATATGGTATTAGCAAATTGTTATTTTGGTATGCTGAGAATTTCTTATCCCATAATAAGAGTCCCATTTCATTTCTTCCACGTGAAAACAAAAAGAAGCTAGCAAGCCTACTCTATTCTTCATCTCAAATTCATCAATCTAGAGCAATAAGTGGATGGGGAGTGGGATTCATGAGTGAATCACCAACTCTCTCTTAACCCTTGTGCATTCTTGAAATTCTTTAGTTTGATTTGGGAGGTAATCCCATTATCTAGATAATCAATCTTTTATAAATAAGATCTTCACCTTCCTTGTTGCAATTTGTTGAGAATTAGTTTATATAGAGTGAGTATAGAGCAGCTGAATTTAGTTTATATGGTTTATATTGACATGAAATACAAGACTAAAGTGATTGAACACACTAGCATACATAATTGAAAGATTAGACTATTTCAAAGATAAGAAACTTAAGACTTTTCAAAGTGAACTTGACCAAGACTTTTATCTAATAAGTTCTGACTATTTGAACATGTATATGTGACTTTAATATATGTTGTAAAGGCATAAGAGTTATGTGTTAAGATGCCTTGTATATACTAAGTTGACTTAGTGTAAAATTTAAAGAAAATTAGAATGAGAAAGCTAATGTCATCAAGAAATGAGTAAAGTAAGTTATAAACATGCAAGCATGTATATTAGGACTCATTATGCCTATAGATATATTGGCATGAACATCGTTTGGTTAATGTATGGTTTTCACTTATTCACACATAGTCATAAAAGGGAAATTTCTAAAATATGAATTATGTGAGTAAAGTATACATGTGTTGTCTATATACAAGCATGACTACTGAGTATCGTATAATTAAGTTACAACGCATGATGATTACATGACCTGTTTATGTTTTAAGGACATATAAATTGTAAGTTAAACTTGTGGTATTGAACTCAAGTATGGTCATGTGTTATATGTGAAACTCTAGCATGTATGTATGTTAATATGTATGTATAGGTGTATGTTAGAGTTGATTGAAGTCGAGAGAGAAGAAGAATAACCTTGAGTTCTGGCTAAGGGACAGCAGCAACAAGGCCATTCCTAAGCTTTAGACATCAGACTAATTTGTTGTGCCATCCTGCAGTCACAAATAGATTATGTTCTTGGTTCTGAAATTTAAGGCATGCTTATATGATTTCTTTATCTTATAATATGTGACCAATGTGCCATATAATGTGTTGAGAAACATGCTATGTGATGACTTGATTCTTTTAAGTGTATTCTCGTACTAGTTTACACATACTAATTGAAAAGACCGACTTGTTAATGTTAGGTCGTTTCAACGTAAGTTAATTAAAGCTAGTATTATACTGTAGCTGAGCAAACAGACAAGTTTCCGAACTTCATTATTTGATTATGCAAGTTTCCTAAACTTACTTCAATTATTATTGAGCAAGTTTTCTTTGAATTTCACTCCTTGATTGTGCAAGTTCCTTGAACCCTATTTTTATTGTGCAAGTTTCCCTAAACTTACTCAAATTTATATTGAGCAAGTATACGAACACTATTTTATTGTGTTGCAATGTTTCCTAACTTACACAACTTTGTTTGTTGTGAAAGTTCTTATCCTTCTCATATTGTATTGAGTAGGTTATTGTTAAATTGAAAGTTATTCATTTAAGTTTGAATCTTATTTCCAAGCATGCTATTAAGTGGTTTAATTACTTTACAATTATTCCACATCGATATTATTGATACTCGCACTTGGTGCAATTGAGTTCGTACAGTCTTGGACTTGTACATCATTTAAAGTTCAAATAATTCTTTAACTGTGTGAGAAAGAGTCTAAACCTTTATTCAGTCAGACAAGCGTATGAAGTTTTATAAAAGTTATCCAAACCTATTGAGGGTAAGGATTCTTAGACTGAAAGAACACCTCTTTCTATGATAGGGGAGTACCAGGTATCAAATATAAGATTCACAGAGCAGATTTAAATGTTATGCATATACATAGAGTACGTGAGGCTGATCCCCTCAAGTACTTATTATGTAGCCAGTAACCAAAGGGTCAATTAGTTATTGATTCCATTGGAGTGTTATAGTTCAAAGTCTATTTGACTATCAGTTATTCTAAAAGCAATCATTGTCTTTTCTTGCGATATTCATATTGTTGAATCCTTCAGATATTCATATTGTTGAATCCATTGCCAAATATTTTTCCATTCATCATGATATATCCTTATTGTTGTATTTAAACTTGTTGATCAAACTTGTTGCTCATCCTTGCTATATCATGAATATATTCCAGCTAAGCCCAAGACCTCAGGGAAGGATAAGGGTAAAGGAAAGATGTAGACTAGTGGCAAGGAGCAGATTTTACCTTGCGCTTAGTTTAAATTACTGTTATGTAAAATGAACACTAATGACTACTTTAGGGTATGTTTGTAAGATGATATTAAGGGTATCGTATCTTTGGGACTAGTAACACCTTTTGAATGAACGACGTACGTTTATTATATTTTGCATTTTAGTTATCGTATGTTGTTTAGAGGTGGATATTAGTATTTTATCGTGATGACTGAACCAGGGTCAGAGGACCCGGATTTGGGGGCGTCACACAAACAACAACTCCATTAAAATGTTAAATAAAACATAAGTTCATTGTATAGAATGAAATTATATTCCACAACACACTAAGTCTCTTTCTAGGAAAACTCTACATGAGTTTCATCCCTTTCTATCTTCTAACTTATAATCAAAGGACTCTCGCCCCTAAGGTTTATAACTACGGCTTTGATACCAACCTGTGACGCCCCCAAATTCAGACCACTCGCATCTCAAATTTGGTTCGCCACGTACTACATATACAATGACTAAATAACATCTCATGCAACAGAAATAACAAAATAGATTGCATTTATTTAATATAATCATTCACGTCCCAAGGTTTCATAACTTAAACATCTCTTATATACCTTAAACATACTAAAGCATAGCTTAGACATAATACATAACACAATTTATAACTTTACATAATATTCCCAAATAAATATGAAGCTACTCCGTAGCTTTGCCCTTCGCCTTCTTATCGATTTTCGAGGGTCCGCTTTCGCTCTACCTTAATGAAAATGTTTTAGGAAAGCAAGAATGAGCAACAAGTTTACTCAGCAAGTAATATAGCAGTAAAGGTGTTCAATATAGTTTTAAATTCTCAAGAGTACATCAATAAACGATAGTTCAAGGATAGCAAGAAGAATCGATGGTTCTCAACAATAGTCACTAAAGACAAAAAGATATCAATAAGATTCAACGATTAATCCGTTCGAGATTTCAAACTAATGAATATTGAGCAGTCACTAAGGACTCTGAACTTCTACTAGAATTAAAAGTAATATGTTGATAATCCAACAAAAACAAGTATAGCAGGTGATCAGCCTAAAGTGCCCTACGTTATGCATAACATTTAATCATACTCATGTGCTCAAGTCTGTCTCCCGACAATTATATAGTTTCCCTTTCAAGGAGGGTTGTTCTCTCAGTCAATTATAATAGTCTGCACCAATTCGATTGGTTTGGATAAGCTTTCAAATTCATGATTTAGGTCTAGTCGAATCAATGGCGTAGACCGCTTTTTCAACGTATATAAGAACAATTATAAGTTCAACACCTGAAATCAAAGTTTGAAGAATGTAAACAACTTTATCTTAAGCAACGAAGCATTTAAGTCAAAGTCATGAATCATACTTTCAATAGTTTACTTGTATGACCAATAATAGCACAAGCTTAAGTAATGCTCCATAAAGAATAAGGTTAGGAACTTCCATCAAGAGATAAGGTTTAGATACTTGCACAATATTCAAAGTCGTGTAAGATAGAAAACTTGCCTTATGCGTAGTTTACCAAAATATATCTTATCAACACATTTTGAATCCTATTATAACATAGTTACACGTATAGGATATTCATTAGTTACAGATATTCAATACTCCTACTTGATATGTAAGTTTAAATGCAAATATAAGAGTCAAACTTAGGCTTATAATCCCATACGTACGTTGTTGTGATAAAATTATGTACTGCAAGTGCATAGTGTCTAATTGAAGAACTGGCAAGTATAGGTCAAACCCACAGAGACTAGATTAATTTTAATGTTTCCTTAATATCTATTTTAGGCGAATTAGAAATAAAGATTAAGAATTAATTAACTAGAATATGAAAACTAATAATGAGGAAGCAATCTAGGAATCCGAATCCATTAAATAATAAACATAACATATAATTTAATCTCTTCTATTTTTATAACTCAATTATGATTTTTATCTCCCTTCCCTTTAATTTAGTAATTTACAATTAACGTGGGCAAGCATAGACTATGAAAATTTAAGGATTAACTATAACCCATCAAAACTTCTTTGAACAAGCATGGATTATGAAAAACTCATATCTTACTAATAATCTATCAAAACCTCTTAATTAATTTAAAATCATATAAGAACTATAAAACGAAGGTATTTCAATAACGAAACATGAAGGCGAAATCAATTAAGCATAAAATCATAAATAATAGAAGAGATGAAAAATATTATCACGAATAATTATTTAATTTCATCTTCATCCTAGATATAAAAATTTAACTAGACATTAAAAATAATTAAACTAACTAAAATAAAGAAATGAAGAAAATTAAAAATAAATAAGAAAACTCCCTTTAATAAACGACCATCCAACGAACGTACAATGAAGACGTAATTTAATTTACTCCTACTCCTAATCTAAACTAATACAATCCCTCCTTCTCCTCTCTAAAATAAGAGACCTATTTATAGGGAAAATAACTTTGAACCCTAATTTATATTCATTGACCTTGGACACTTTTGTTCTCTTTCCATGTAGGTTTCAACTTCCTAGTGGCAATCAATTTCTCAAAAAGATCTTCTAGATAGACTTTCCTTTCTCTTGTTGGATTTGACTTGCACACCAGGATTGTTCCACCTCTTTCCTTCTCCTTATAGGATTCTTCTTGGATAATCCTTACATGAATAAGAGCATTAAATATCGCTTGATCACCAAGATTTTGACTTTATTGCAACAAATATTAAATCCTACAAAATAAAATAAAATATATTAATTTAATAAACTAATATAATTAAAAGGACAAAATTTGGGATAATTAAATATATGAATTACGTGTCTATCATACGTCATCACGTACCTTACATATATATAACACAAAATCAGTTTGTAAGACACTATGAAATCAAATAACATAGTTCGTAATCATCTTTTGACTTAACGTTTGAAAGTTTATAAACATTTATCAAATATATGATTCTATCGTTAGCATGCTTATTGACACTTTGTATACTGTATTTGGACATGTATTACAAATTAAGACAACAATACAAGCATGCATCAAATCTCAGATCACAAACAGAATATGCAGACTCCACTGCAGGGTGGCACACCATAGCATACCAGTTAAGCTCAAAGACGGTAGCAATTGCGCTTATCCCCTAGCCGCACTGAGTTGAGCCTTCTATTTCCTGGTTCTATCCCATTCTCTATCATGTATTTAACATATACTTATATACTTATTAAATATTCGTTCATGCTATTAAAGTTATCCTACGCTTATCTTTGAAATGTATAGCTCTAGTTTGAGATTTCAAATAAGTCAAGGCCAATTGAGGTCATGAATCACAAGGACTACTATGCTCACCATGTACACATATGAGATAGTCATGAAATCAGTTAGTAGGCATGCTCACGAAGATTTTCATAATATGCACATATTTAGTCTTGTTCATCCTTTGAAAACTTGTATAAAATTACGTTTAAACGACCTTATGTCATGTCATACTTGATGGATAAACATATAGATCATGATTAGGGTATTAGTATGCAATCTTAGATGTGCAGAAACTGATCATGACAATGTCTATAGTACTAGTTTGCAAAAAGTCTGAATCCATCTTTATAAATAATTTTAAACTTAAACCATGCATTCTAGTGATACCAAGACTTCTTAGACTCACATCTCATGCATCCTTAGAGTATATCTACAAGTCCATAAAGTTAGAATTGAAACATTACTACTTCCATCAAAGTTTTTCTTTTAAAACTCTAAGTCCTCTTTAAGAACGCATACTAAAGCAAGTTAAAGTTCTCATGATATACAAAGGAATTTAAGTTCACAAATCAAGTCTGTTTTTATGTATATCTAAGTTATATTAGCATGATAAAACTACCACATCACATCAAAAATCCAAAACTCAGATCGGGTATGCGGTAGCATTGCCCAGTGTGTTGAACTATAGGAGCGCCAAGAAATGCTACCTCTACCCCGGTAATCAGATCACCGCCTGGCAGAGATCAAATCAATAACAGTTTTTCTCCATTCTAACATGCTTAAACCCATTCTCTAAGGTTCCTTACACACATAAAGACATCATAAACACTTAATAGAACATTTCCAAACCAAATTCACAAGAATTGGTGAGAATTTCTATAATTTTCTTAGTTTGGAATTAAGAATTTAAAATAAGAATTTTACCCTCTATGAAGTTTAGTTAGCCTAGTTCCTTCCTTCTGCAAATCTTAGACTCCTTCTTAATTAACAAGCAACTCACAATCTCAATTCTTGGAAATCAACAGACAATTTTTAGCAACGAGAAATGAAAATGAAGCTGCCTTTTATAGAAGAATGAGTGATTGGCTAATGGCTTTACACTAAGGTTGAATCCATGGGGTAGAAGAAGAAGACAATGGTTATTGAGGAGTTGCTCAACTACCATTTCCTCAGCCATTTTCATAGCCGTCATCACGTAGTTCATAACCACTGTTCAAATCTCGGCAGTTTACGCAAAGAAGGCATAGGTTACTGTTTGGTAATTGAAATGGAACAAGGCTTTTAAATCCTCAGCATTTGGTTTCAATTGTAGTTACTTTAATTCCCTTTTTGGTTCCCTCATGTGATTTTAGTGTATTAATGCTATTACATAATGAAAATTTAGGGATTATATATGTACCCATATCATATAATTCATGTACATTGGGTTTACATAATTTAATATTTAATGCAGATAAAAATAAGGCAGTTAGGTATTATTATCCGAGAATTCTTCATAGATATTATTAGTGCACATACATCAATATTATAAAACTATCCAATATTAAATGTCTATTTTTCTGACATTCAATTCCTTTTCGAATTTCTAAGATACACAGTTAATTTATTATTTCTGTATCAAAATGTCACATATGATTTTATTGTGCTACTTGGTACCTCATATCATTAAATTTACTCTTATCCTATGATTTTGATAATTTCACACATTACAATAATGTTCTATATAATATTCACAATAATAACCAACTTCTCCTAATCAACATCGCACAATTGCTACGTACCGGTTTTCTTATTGAGGAGAAGGGCATAGTCATTGCTTTGGGTCCCTGGCAGTGTCAAACTGGTTTAGCTTCATGCCAATTCCGACCTCTACCATCAAACCAGTTTCACATGACTTTGTTCTCATACTTAACTTAATCGAATAGAGTTTAACATGCTACAACAGTATTTAATTATATATAAAAATAAATATTTGACTTTTATTATTTATTTATTAATAATATTCCAAAATTCTCGGGTATTACAAATAGTACCCGGGTGAATAGTATCCCGAGTGAATAGTACCCGAGTGAATATTACCCCGAATGAAAATATTGAAATTTAATAAGAAAGTTCAAACAAATATTCTAATGAAACGATACTAGATGAAGCGCTAAACTCAATGATATTCTACTAATTTCAGGGATTATAGAAGCAATACTTACCATAGTAATTTTAGATTTAGGAATATGAAAAGAAATAATATACGAAACTACAAATGGATTTTCATCCGTCATGCGATAATCCGCGTAGACAGATCTTTTCAAAAATAAAGAATGAGTACGACCATGCATGCGGTAATCCGAGTAGATAGGTTATTCCCACGGATTAAAGAATGAAGACGAAGGGTTATTCACCATGCATGCAGTAATTCGCGTAGACAAGTTACTCCCGCGGATTAATAAAGAATGATTACGAAGGTTTATTCACCATGTATGCGGTAATCTGCGCAGACAGGTTACTCCTGCAGATTAATAAAGAATGAATACAAAAAATAATATCCCTTACCTTAGTAGGAGATTGGATACTGCAATAGTGAAGTAGCAAAATACTCTTCTTCTTTCTCTCTATAGTTTCTCTATCTATAGTTTTAGTGAATTCGTAAGAAAGAATGAAGAAATGAGCTTCTATTTATAGGAGAATAGATCGAATAAGAATCGATTCACGACGGTCAGATTGATTTACTATTAAAACAATTATTCATCATTAATATTATAACTCACAATATTGACAACCAGATCATTCTCGTGAAAGAGGGGCTTTTCGATAAGGATTTCTCCTTTTGGCCAATTAAATAACTAAAGTAACTTTTTGGTATTCACAAATTTGATCAAAAATTTGGTGTTCATTCATATTCTCTAACTACCCAAACATAATAAAATTTAATAATAAACCTTCCCATTAAAGGATTACATCAATAAGTCCAATAAAATCTCCCAGGTCATCTAACCTTTACATACAAATGTCAAATGCAAAAAATTAAATAACTACATCACAATATTTAAAATAAAGTTTGACAATATAAAAGTCAACAGGTTTACAAGTCTTCAATACTTGTTCATCTTTCCTTTCCCTTTACTAGTAGTAGGTTCATCAACCTTCTCAACTTTAGTTGTAATATTTATATAAGCAAGAGTGAGCAAACAATGCTCACTTGAAATGACAATGAATAAACATCATATCAACGGCCAAATGAATAGGCTCAATAGAACTGAATAATGTGATTTATCAATAATAATCAGGAACAAAATTTGAAATATATATCTGAGGGTCAAAAGACCACGAACTATGTCCATAGTTATAAGTATTTTTTCAATTTAAACTTTAACAGTCATAAGACTATAGGGACTCCTCGTACTTATAGGGATAATCCCTTCGTATAATGTATTGTGCATAAACATCTAAACGTTATGCATAAATTATCCCTTGTAATAGGGTTGTTCATCTCAGCATTTAGATACAAGTCCGCACCAAAGTAAGTTTGGTTTGGATAAGTTTCAAAGTAATTTAGAGTTTAACGAACATCAACTAAGGATTAGTTGAATAAAAATGTAATAACAATATGCTATGGAATAAGTCATAAATGAATCAACATTGTATATTAAGGTCATGCTTTAGAAATAAATTAAAGCATAAGCATTGAATAACGTAACATACCTTGATTGAACAATATTAAGCTAAGGTTAGAATTTTGTTTAGAATTGAGTATTGAGCATGCATAATAAATAGTAATTTGAATGATAAAACTTGTTCAACATAAGTGTATCAGAGTTAAGAAACTTGCATACTAAGAAACAAGTTAAAGATTAAAAAAACTTGCTCAATATCAAGATGTAAGGTTTAGAAACTTGCATAATATAAAAGTTAGATAAAAACTTGCACAAATAAAAGTTTAGGTTTAGAGAACTTGCCTTGCGTGTAAGCTAAACCGTAATAATTTGATTCACAATATCCTATACACATGTCATTATGACATAATTAGTTACTACATATATACTCTGTATACAAATAAGTATCTATTTCATGTATGGATTGATTTTTTAACCACATAGTCAAGTTACATTATTAAGAAAATAAAACTCGTTAATTGTTAATAATATTCTCATTCTTAGTACTATAATATAATACCAAAATCACATTTTAACAATCAAAATATTTCACCATATCAATAATTACAAATTTTGTGTAATAAAAACAATTTTTTCGGCCATTCTCGCTAACCAATCATGCTGCTACTACGCTTTACACTAGGAATGGGTCTGACTTGCTATGATGATGGTCAAGGACTGGCATGGTGGCAGGAAAGGGCGCTTTCAAAGTTAAGTTTGTCATGAGGTCGGGATGCGACTTATTTACAGAAGCCGAGGTGCCAAATTACGAATCCGACGCAATAAGAATAGAAGCAAAGCTAATTTGACCTACATCTTAATTTCTAGCACCCAATTTGACACGTATATCTTACATAGATTACACATAAACATTACCCATCCTATATATACTGATTTAAAACAACTAAACAACAACTTCAGGAAATTGAAATTCTTGAATGTCATGTTTTAAACCAAAAACTCCATTTTTGACATTGTTGACAAAATTAACACTGTAATCACAATTATACACCAAATTAATTCATTCAAACTACGTTCTCTTCGTTTCTTACCGAATTAACATATTCAAGGCTCAATTTATCTATTAGCTCACAATCAATTATCAATTTTGGTACTCCTAAAAGCCATGCTCATACACATATTCACTGTAAAACTATTTTCTTTCTTTTTTAAGCGTAATTTAGAAATTAGCATACTAATTCCTATGTCTAAATACAACTCTAACACAAATAATATTATATAATCACAAGTTATCGCTTTGATATCAACAATTTTAAAAAAATTTTATAATTCACAAAACTTGAAACTTGAAACTTTCATATATATATATATATATATATATATATATATATATATAATATTAAGGTTATGTAAAAATACCTTCAATTGTTTTTAACAATCCTTGCTAAACACAAGAATTTCTTTGGAATACTCGAACTTTTTCTCTCAAACTTTCTCTCAAGTCTCTCTCAAATTCTCTGCAAAACTTTTTTTTTTTTTTTCTCAAAGTTTAAAAAGATTTTCACGTAAAATAAAATAAAACTCAAACCAACGCACACACCCAAACGTCTAAAACCGACGTTATAATAAATATAATAATAAGTTATCAGTTATCAAAATTTAATATATATTATTTATATTTTATTTATCTATTATTTATATTATTTATTATAATTACAATTTAAAATTCAAAAGTCATAAGGCTTGTTTGGGCAAAAACACTTTTAAAAATTTAAAGACTTAATATCTTTAAGCCTTGTTTTGGCAAAACTAAATTAAACTCCTTTAATTTATTTTAATAACTCCATTTATAGCATAGTTTATTGTCACACTTTTATTACCAAATTAAATTAAAACATTATAATAATCCATTTAATCCCTATCAACTCTCTAATTTAATTATTAAATTAAATTAGAATATTATCTCATAATAATTAATTTCCTTCACTCATTAATTATTTATTTAACAAATAAATAATCAAATCAAATCAAATTAAACAAATATTTATTCAACAATAAACACATCAATTAAATATTTATATAATTCAATAAATATTTGAAATTACAATTTAAAATTTTGGATTGTTACATCTTTCCTCCTTACAAGGATTTGTCCCAGTAATCACAACTCAAACAAATTATTCGTCACATTCTTCCCTACTTACAAAGATTTCTATCCCAATAATCGAAGACACAGATTAAACAAATAACTGTGGTAATCTTTCATCATTTTATCTTTGAGTTCCCACGTAGCTTCTTTACATTGTGGTTTCTCCATATCACCTTCATGGAAGGTATCACTTTATTCTCGAGCACTTGTTCTTTTTCTCGTCAACTATCCGGATAGAACTCTTCATAAGACAAGTCCTTATCGAATCAGTAATGGTTCATACTCGATCACATGCTTGTAATCGGGTTTATATGGTCGTAATAATCAAACATGAAAACATAAAAAAACATTATGAACGTGTTCCAACTCTGGAGGTAGAGCTACCTCGTAAGCCACTTCTCCTACTCTTCGCAGCACCTTGAAAGGTTCAATAAACCTCGGGCTTAGCTTTCCCTTTTTACCAAAACGAATTTTCCCCTTCCAAGGAGAAACTTTTAAGTACACAAAATTTCCTACGTCGAATTCACGATCTTATCTGTGTTGATCAACATACTTCTTCTGTCTGTCTTGAGTAGCTACCAATCTTGTCCTGATGAGTTTAACAACCTTAGCAGTTTGATGTACCAGTTCCGGTCCTAATAGTTGACCTTCACCGACTTCATCCCAACAAGTGGAGTTCTGCACTTCCTGTCGTACAATGCTTCGTAAGGCGGCATGCCAATGCTTGCGTGGTAACTATTGTTGTAGGCGAATTCTGCCAATGGTAAATGTTTATCCCAGCTCTCTTTGAAATCAATGATGCATACTCTAAGCATATCTTCCAATGTCTGGATTGTTCGATTGCTTTGGCCATCTGTTTGAGGATGGTATGTTGTACTCATTCTCAATTGTGTTCCCATGCATTCTTGTAGTCTTTTCCAAAAATTTGACGTGAATCGCAGATCTCTATCTGACACAATTGACACTGAAACTCCATGCCTCGAAACGATCTCTTTAACGTACAACTTTGCCAACTGATCAAGACTGAATCTAATCTTTATTGGCAAAAAGTGTGCTGATTTCGTCAGCTTGTCTACTATCACCCAAATCGCATCGTATCCTTTCTAAGTAGTTGGAAGACCCACCACAAAATTGTGATGTGTTCCCACTTCCATTCCGGTATTTCCAATGGTTGAAGTAATCCGCTTGGTCTTTGATACTCGGCCTTGACTCTTTGACATGTCAACCATTTTGCAACACATTCTGCGACATCTCTTTTCATGTTTGGCCACCAAAAATGTCGTCATAAATCATGATACATCTTCGTACTTCCCGGATGAATCGAGTATCTTGAGTTATGAGCTTCGGTCAAGATTTCGTCTTTAATATCTAGTACTGCCAAAACCCAAATTCTTCCCTCGAATCTTAGTAACCCTTCGGTATCGATCTTGTATTTCACTTCACTACCCTCAACCACTTTTTCTTTGATTTTTCCACATTCTTCATTTTGTAGTTGAGCATTCTTTACCTTGTCCACCAAAGTTGGACTAGCTTCTTTCTAGAATAGTCGTTCATCAGATTCTTTTGGAAATTTTATTTCCAACTCTAGCTTTGTCATTGCTGAAATAAGCTCCTCCTAAGTGGTTATCAGCATCAATTTTTCCCGACCTTTCCTGCTTAAAGCATCTGCAACGACATTCGTTTTGCCTGGATGATAAAAGATCTCACAATCATAATCTTTTATTAATTCCATCCATCTCCTTTGATGCATGTCTAGGTCCTTCTGAGTGAAAATATACTTCAGACTCTTATGGTCTGTGTAGATCTCATATTTCTCTCCATAGAGATAGTGTCTCCATATCTTCAGAGCAAATACCACCGCAGCTAACTCTAAATCATGAGTCAGATACCCTTTCTCATATTCCTTCAGTTTCCTTGATGCATATGCGATGACTTTTCCATTTTACATAAGCATACACCCTAGTCCTTTATGTGATGCATCACTATACACCACAAAGTTTCCTGTATTACTTGGTAATGACAACACAGGTGCCACACTTAACTTCTTTTTCAAGTCTTGAAAACTCTCTTCACACTTCTCCGTCCAAACAAATTTTACAGCTTTCCTTGTCAAATTTGTTAACGGAGTGGCAATCTTGGAAAAGTCCTGAATAAACCGTCTATAATAGCCGGCTAGTCCTAAGAAACTTCTCACCTTCGATGGTGATCTTGGTTGTTCCCAATTGATTATGGCTTTAACTTTTGATGGATCCACTGAAATCCCATCTTTGTCAATCACATGTCCAAGAAATTGTACACGTTCTAGCCAGAATTCACACTTCGAGAATTTCACGTACAATTTTTCCTTTCTTGGCGTCTCCAACGTCAAACGTAAATGTTACACGTGTTCTTCTTGAGATTTGGAGTACACCAAAATATCATCGATAAATACCACCATAAACTTGTCTAAAAATAGTTTAAACACCCTGTTCATCAAATCCATGAATGCAGAAGGGGCATTGGTCAAACCAAAAGACATCACCAGAAACTCGTAATGTCCATACCGAGTTCTGAATGTCGTCTTTGGTACATCCTCCTTCCTTACTTTCAATTGGTGATACCCACTTCTCAAATCTATTTTTGAGAAGTATCTAGCACCCTTCAATTGATCAAACAAGTCATCTATTCTTGGCAACGGATATTTATTCTTAATAGTGACTTTGTTTAATTTCCTATAATCAATTCAAAGACGCATTGACCCATCCTTCTTCTTTATGAATAACATTGGTGCTCCCCACGGTGACACATTCGGCTGAATGTACTTCTTGTCTAACAGCTCTTGTAATTGTACCATCAGTTCCTTCATTTCTACCGGAGCCATTTTGTACGGGGCCTTCGATATCGGAGCAGTTCCTGGAGCTAAGTCGATCACGAACTCAATCTCTCGGTCAGGCGGAAGTCCTGGAAAATCTACCGGAAACACATCTACAAATTCCCTAACCACTAGTATCTATTCCAGTTTCACCCCCTTCCTCTGAGTATCGACTATGTAAGATAAATAACTCACATAGCCTTGACTCAACAACTTTTTAGCTTCGCATAATCATTAGGACATCTCGCATGTTCTAGGCGATCGCTACCATAGAAAACTACCTTTGACGGAGTCATAAGATTTACACATTTCTTTTGGCAATCAATTATCGCTCCATAATTGAACAACCAATCCATTCCCAAAATATCATCAAACTCTCCAAGTTTTATCGGAATTAAATCTACCATCATGACATTCCCCTTAATATTCACCCTACAATTCTTGTATACGAACTTAACAGAAATCACATCCTTATTCGCAATTTCTATGTTTAAAGGGAAATTTAATTCTTCACTAGGCAATCCTAACCTCTTAGCAAATTCATCAGATATAAACGAGCAAGTAGCACCTGAATCAAATAATACATAAGCATCTATATCATTGATTGGGATAATACCTGACACAACATCTTTTGATTGTACAGCATCCTGCACAGTCATGTTCAAGGTTTTTGCTGTGGGTCTGTTAGATGACGTTGGTCCAGCAATGGTTAATGTACCTCTGCTGCTATCTCCCTTGTTTCTCGTTGTCTCTCCAGCTTTCTTCTTAGGACACTCGCAAGCAAAATGATCCTTTGACCCACAGGTGTAGCAAGCATTCTTCTTGGGTTGATTGCAATTTGGGGAAATGTGACCCTCCTGGCCACAGTTAAAGCATACACGTTTCCCCCTTAAGCACATGCTAGTGTGATTCTTTATGCATGTAGCACATGCTTCAAACTTTTTCTTCTCGCCTGGTTACCTTGCCGGGTTTCTAAGACCCACATTTCCATTCCATTTCCTCTTCAAGTTATTACTACCATTTCCACAACTACTACCACCATTCTTACCTTCACCCTCATTCTTCTTCTTTCTTTGTTCTTGATTGTACTTTATCACAGCCTCGCCTCCACCCTCAGCGAGAATTGCCTTCTCAAGCACCGCTACAAACGTCTTTAACTAGAACAGGAGACTCTATTATACAACCAGGTTTCAAATTCACCTTTCAAATCTCTCAGCCTTGCGCTCATCTATGTTGACTTGATATGGCGCAAACCTCGCCAATTCATTGAACCTTGCTGCATACTCCGACACTGTCATTGTGCCTTGTTTTAGCTCTAAAAACTACACTTCCATCTGATTCTTCGAACTCTCTGGGAAATAAGTCTCGAAGAATATCTCCTTAAACCTATCCCAAGTCATCACCCCTTATCCCCCTCGAGTTTTATTGGCTTGCCACCAATAACTAGCCTCTGCTTTCAACATGAATGTTGCAAAAGCAATCTTCTGATTCTCACCTACTCTAGCTACATCGAACACTTTCTCTATCTCCATGATCCAGGTCTGTGCCTCAACTGGATTCATGGACCCATGGAATTCTGGTGGTCCAACCGCCTTGAAATCCTTAAAAGTTCGCGACTTGATTTGCGGTTGATTCTGCGATTGATTCTGTCGAATTGCAGGTTTTGTCAAGAATGTGTCACCAATCAATCGATTCTCAGGGTTAGTTACATTCAAACATTGTTATTATTAGATCCCTCATGGGTTTTTTGTCGTGGTTGGCGTCTTCTTGGAGGCATTAAAACATGGTCGACGCTCTTCGATTAGATTAAAATATACTTATTAGATTATTACTCAATTTCCTTTAAGTATTTTCTACTTAACTTTGCACACCATAAAAGATCATCACATAACACATAACACTTTGAATAAAATAATAACTTTTATTCATTTATAATCTTTTAGAAAACATAAGAATAATAGCATCACTGCTATTTACATTACTTTCCTGAACTATTAAAGTTTTAGAATAACATCATCATCATATCCCATAGGTTACATAACACTTGGGATTTACATCTTATTTATTATATCATTAATCACATATCAAGTACATTTATGAACTACCTACTAAATAATATCGCATAGCCTCACGACGCTTTTTTTCCATAATGAGAACATTGTTGGCGATCTAATATGTACGATGGCGGCGTCTCGAACTCGAATCGGATAACACATGACCCGATCTTGAGCTCGATTGATCACGGTGTGTTGAAAACACTATTCATCTCTTCCATCTTGATCTTCTTTACTCTTGTACATCTCTCTCTCGCTACTCCCTCGGCTCATTTAAAAGCTTCTTCAGACGCTGCGTCTTGGCTCTTTCCCTCTTAGTAGATTCTTCCTTCAACTTGTTCTTCGATTCTGCGATCTCCTCCGCTCGGTTGCTTCGTTTTCTCCTTCAAATGTGGACCAGCTTTCCTTCGACATTACTCGGGACGTTCCTCTAGATCCTGGATCTCGTTGTCCTTCTCGCGCCATCGAGGTCTCATTGTCGGCTACTATCTCTCCAACTCCTCGACGCTATCCTGAAGTTCCACATTGCGGTCAGATACTTCGTCGTATATACGGCAAATGATCGAGTTTAGTGGAATCTCTTCCTCCTCGTCCTCCTCATCCTCATTCGACTGTGGCAGCTCCACAGGGTCCTCCTCGTCCATCTCTATCTCATCATCCTCATCAGGTAACCCCTCCCTTTCAACCACTATGACCAACGGAGATGATTCCAGTGGTAGTAGTTGTTCCCAAACCACCTGAATATCTCGAGGCTCCTCCTCCCTAGGCATCTGGGATCCTTCCTCTCTAGCCTAACTGGATTCTTCTACATTATCCATACTGACAACCAAAATTTTTAAGTTTCAATTACTAATCATCATTACTCAACACTCACGAGCACATAGGTTGTATTCACATAAGCACATAAGTGTTTTATTACTTCTTCCTTAAAACTCGATAAGAGTTTATCACCACTATCTTTTCAAAGGTTACTTCCTAAGGCTTTTCCCACACCTAAGGTTCATAACCTAAGGCTTTGACACCAACTTATGACACCCCCAAATCTGGGTACTTCATTCCCACCAGATTTAGTGTTCACTTGATAAAAACATTCATGTCTAACTTCCCAAACATACTAAAATTTAAAAACAAACCTTCCCATTAAAGGATTACATCAATAAGTCCAATAAAATCTCCCAGGTCATCTAACCTAAATACAAATGTCAAATGTGGAAAATTAAATAACTACATCACAATATTTAAAATAAAGTCTGACAATTTAAAAATCAACAGGTTTACAAGTCTTCAATACATGTTCATCTTTCCTTTCCCTTTACTGGTGGTAGGTTCATCGACCTTCTCAACTTTAGCTGTAATATTTATATAAGCAAGAGTGAGCAAACAATGCTCACTTGAAATGACAATGAATAAACATCATATCAACTGCCAAATGAATAGGCTCAATAAAATGAATAGGTGCTTTATCAATAATAATCAGGAACAAAATTTGAAATATATCTGAGGGTCAAAAGACCACGAACTGTGTCCATAGTTATAAGTATTATTTCAACTTAAACTTTAACAGTCATAAGACTATAGGGACTCCTCGTACTTAGGGGGATCAGCCCTTCGTACAATGTATTATGCACAAACATCTAAACGTTATGCGTAAATTCTCCCCTGTAATAGGGTTGTTCAGATAGAATTTAGAATACAAGTCCTCACCAAAGTAAGTTTGGTTTGGATAAGTTTCAAGGTAATTTAGAGTTTAACGAACATCAACTAAGAATTAGTTGAACAAAAATATAATAACAATATGCTATGGAATAAGTCATAAATGAATCAACATTGTATATTAAGGTCATGCTTTAGAAATAAACTAAAAGCATAAGCATTGAATAACGTAACATGTATTGCTTGAACAATATGAAGCTAAGGTTAGAATTTTGTTTAGAATTGAGTATTGAGCATGCATAATAAATAATAATTTGAACGATAAAACTTGTTCAACATAAATGTATCAAAGTTAAGAAACTTGCATACTAAGAAACAAGTTAAAGATTAAAAAAAATCTACTCAATATCAAGAGGTAAGGTTTAGAAACTTGCACAATCGTAACAATAAAGTTAGAGAACTTGCCTTGCGTGTAAGCTAAACCGTAATAATTCGATTCACAATATCTTATACACATGTCATTATGACACAATTAGTTACTACATATACTTTGTATACAAATAAGTATCTATTTTATGTATGGATTGGTTTTAATCACATAGTCAAGTAACAAAACTCGTTAATTGTTAATAATATTCTCATTCTTAGTACTATAATACCAAAATCACATCTTAACAGTCAAAATATTTCACCTTATCAACAATTATAGATTTTGTGTAATAAAAACAAACTTTTCCGCCATTTCGCTTAACCGGGATAAGGTTCCGGTGCCTCAATTTACACTCAGAACGGGCGCTTACGGTGATGATGATGATGTTATGCATGGTAAGCATGCGCATGCATCTTTAAGTTACTTTATTTTTTGGCACTACAAGCCAAAATATAGAATCGGGTTATAAGAAATAAAACAAAGCTAATTTGACTTGCATCTTAATTTTTATCACCCAATTTGACACGTATATCTTACATAGATTACACATAAACATTACCCATCCTATATATACTGATTTAAAACAACTAAACAACAACTTCAGGAAATTGAAATTCTTGAATGTCATGTTTTAAACCAAAAACTCCATTTTTGACATTGTTGAAAAAATTAACACTGTAATCACAATTATACACCAAATTAATTCATTCAAACTACGTTCTCTTCGTTTCTTACCGAAATAACATATTCAAGGCTCAATTTATCTATTAGTTCACAATCATTTATCAATTTTGGTACTCCTACAAGCCATGCTCATACACATATTCACTGTAAAATTATTTTCTTTTTTTTAACGTAAATCAGCATACAATTCCTTGTCTAAATACAACTCTAACACCACCAATACATATAATCACAAGTTATCAGTTGTATATCAACAATTTTAAAAAATTAATTGAATTCACAGAACTTGGAAACTTGAAATTTTTACCGGAAAAATATATATATATATATATATATATATAATATTAAGGTTATGTAAAAATACCTTCAATTGCTCGAACAATCCTTGCTAAACAACAAGAATTTCTTTGGAATACTCAGACTTTTCTCTCAAACTTTCTCTAATCTCTTTCTCAAATTCTATGTAAACACTTTTCTCTTTTCTCTTCTTAGGCTTAAGCCAAAAGCTTTTCACGTAAAATAAAACTCAAACCAAATGACACACCCAAACGTTTAAATAAAGCGTTATAATAAATATAATAATAAGTTATCGATTACCAAAATTTAATATATATTATTTATATTTTATTTATCTATTATTTATATTATTTATTATAATTACAATTCAAAATTCAAAAAGCCATAAGGCTATGTTTGGCAAACACTTTTAAAAAATTAAAGACTTAATATCTTTAAGCCTTGTTTGGCAAAACTAAATTAAACTCCTTTAATTTATTTTTATAACTCATTTATAGCATAATTTATTGTCATACTTTTATTACCAAATTAAATTAAAAACATTATAATAATTCATTTAATCCCCTATCAACTCTCTAACTTAAATAGTAACTTAAATTAAAATATTATCTCATAATCATTAATTTCCTTCACTCATTAATTATTTATTTAACAAAAACATAAATAATCAAAGTTAAACAAATATTTATTCAACAATAAACACATCAATTAAATATTTATATAATTCAATAAATATTTGAAAATTTACAACTTAAAATTTCGGATTGTTACATTGTCAATAATGTAAATAATAATATGAATAACTGCGTATCATCTTAATAATTGATTTAATAATATTAAATATTGTATAGATGATACTGTGACAATAATTGAATCAATAATATGAGATATTATGCAGCAACTATTGTAACAATTATTGAATGAAACTAAGTGACTTCTTATGTGAGACCCCAAATTTTATGAATAAAGATTTAAATTTCCCGAATTTTTTTTTTTAATATTATGGAGTGAATTTGATATAATGTTATAGTTGTGGGTAATATTTATATATTTTACAAAGTACGCAAGATATTATATAATATTCGATGGGTCGAAGAATATTCATTTTAACAGGAAATATTAGTATGATTTACACAATCATTGATGGACCCATAATGGAATTATTATTATCGGATGAGAAAACGACAAAAATATTTTATGAAAATAACGACGGAAGTTTTACCGTTAAGCTGTTGAAAACACGGTGTTAAAAAAAGCGATGTCTGGCGTTACACGCGTAGTAGCACACAGTATTGATTATTGATGCTTACGTGAGCGTCACTCAGCTTCGGTTTTGTTCAATTATTGCTACAATAATAATTTGCATAGTATCTCACGTTATTTGATTCAATTATTGTCAATATTTTATATATTATTAAATCAATAATTGAGATAACAAAGTTATTAATATTATTATTTGCAATATTAACGATGTCTAGAAGTTACATCGAGGAGAGGTTTGGTCACCTAATTGCATGCGCCAATAGGGAGAAATTCTTATTAGAAAGCCCCCTCTTTCACAGGAGCGATCCGGTCGAGATTAATAGTGTGAATTATAATAATGATGATGAATTTTGTTTTATTATTATTATAAATGTAATAAAATAGAAAGCTTTTTATATAAAAGCAGAATACTTTTTATAAAATTTTATTTTATTTGATTATAAATAGAATATAATATATTTTATTATGCATAATGTTTGCATAGATTAATACTGCATAGTATTTCAGATAGTAAAATCTTTTTATATAAAATAGAATACTTTTATAAAGTTATTTATTTTATTAGATTATAAATAGAATATATTATATTTTATTATGCATAGTGTTTTGCATAAGCGTCTGCATAGTATTTGCATAGTAAAATCTTTTATATATAAAAGTAATACTTTAATAAAGTTATTTGTTTTATTAGATTTTAAATAATATATATATATATATATATATATATATATATATATATTATAAATAGAATATATTATATTTTATAGCATAGTATCCTTTCCATTCTCCTATAAATAGGATGCTTAGTTAGAATTGAAAACACACCGTAAATTCAGAGAATTCTTCTTTAATAATCTTGAGCGTATTTCTTTAGAGTTTAAGAAAGCTTTGGCGTATAAAATAGTATAAGTTTTCTTCAAGTATATTCTCGCCCCTACATGGAATGAATACTCTTTCTTTTTAAGGTAAGGGTATAATTTTTCGTATTCATAAAGAGAATTATTTTCTTTCAATACTCGTAAAGGGTTGTTATTCCATTCTTTATTATTATGTTGGAATAACTAACATACATACATCTGAAGTACCGCATACATGGTGAAATTCTTACGTTATTCCATTCTTTATTATTCATTGGAATAACTTTATGCATCTTTGATCTATCGCATGCTTGGTGAATTCTCGTTGTTATTCCATTCTTTATTATTATGTTAGAATATCACATGCATGCGGTATTCACGCATTTACAGTTCCATTCTTTATTATTCGGTTGAATATCTTTATTATTCTATTGGAATTCCATTCTTTATTCTTACATGGAATATCCTATTACGCGGTTCGCATTCTGGTTCCATTCTTTATTATTACATTGGAATAATGCATGTCATGCGGATTACACACGCTGGTGAATTCTTTTGTTATTCCATTCTTTATTATTCTCATTTGGAATAACTTCTCTCTATGTGGATTACCGCATGCGTGGTGAATGATCCTTCGTATTCATTCCTTATTAAATTATAAAATGATGCATTACGTGGATTATCGCATGATGTGGTAAAAATCCATTTGCGATTTCATATATTTTATTATACTCGGTTGGTTAAAGTTTTGGCTTCTATACTCCATGAAATTAGTAGAATATCACGGATATTTGCGCTTCATCCAAGATCTTTTCATGGAAATATTCTTACGAGCATTCTTGAATTTTTACCCACAAAGAAGTATCATGTTGACAATTTGGATGTTATTGATTTTTGGATAAACTAAAATTTTAAATCTTTAAAATTTATTCTTGAACTTATTTTATTGAATTATTATGTCATTGTCATCATCCTCATGCTTATATTATGATGAAAGTCGTCTTTGGCTTACGTGCATAGATGGACTTGGTATGATTATGTCCAGGGATCATTCGGTATAATCATGACCTGTAATGTTATAAATGATGTGGTAAAAGTCCTCAGTGGCCTATAGTGCATTGATGGACGAGTTTTTTGGTATGATTATGACCGAGGAATATTATTGGTATAGTGCATGACTATTGATGATTTAATGAATATCCTTGGCCCGTAGTGTAGTGAGAATGACTCGATGATGTGGTTTATTTATTGTCGAGTCTCGGTGATAAAAATTGATGAAAACATTTTAAATCATAGAAGATAGTAGATATTATGCTCTACTTGACTCTTCTAATGGATTGCTTATTCACTGCAGATTAAACTTGATGTCTATTATATTTTATCAGTTTAACATTGTTGAAGGCTAATGATAATTTATCCTGCATTATCTTAGTTATAATATTTCTTACTGGGCTAGTTGAGCTCACCCTTTTGCTTTCATTGTTCTCTTTAGGAAATGAGAACGTAGCCGGGACTAGTCGGGGAACGGAGTGATGGTCCGAGATGGTGTTATAGTAGTTCTCACTATTCTATGAAATAGTGTGAAAATAAATGTATTGAGGACTTATTTTGAGTTTGAATACTGTCTAGAAGAATATATTTGTATTAAAACTCACAGCTCATATTGTATTTTTAAGGTTGTATTTGTATTCTGTACCATGTATTTGGCGACTCAAGATAGGTGATGTATACCTATTTTGGGGGCATCACATTTGGTATCAAAGCTTAGGGATATGATCCCTGGTTGAGATGTGAGATAAGAACTAGGAGGGGAGAGACGAGGAATTCCTTCGCTAGTATGACCTACCTAAGTTTATTTGGTATTTAATTGGTTGGTCAGAGTATATGGATAATATGTGATATGTCAATTAACCCTTGTTTTGTGACAGTGTTTGAAAATGGCATCTGAAAATGTTGAGATCAGCAATGAAGCACATGAGACCGTTGAGTCACCAACGATCAATACCCAGGATAATGTGCAACAAGAAGATAATAATCCTCAGGTAAATAACAACACCGATCAGATGATGAACGATGAGATGTTCAGAGGCTTTATGCAATTCATGCAACATCAGGCGAGAGAGACTCCTGTTCAAAATGTAGGTGGAAACGATGGCAACCCACGGCTGGTCACTGCTAATTAGAAGTTCAAGGAGCTGGGACTGCTGGAGTTTTTGGGAAAGCCAGAACCACTTAAGGCGGAGACGTGGTTAAAGCAAATCACCAAGATATTTGATGTCTTGGGATGCTCCGAGGAGCAAAAGGTTCCCTTTTCCTCCTTTATGTTGCGTGAAGAGGCAGATTACTGGTGGGAATCTGTAAAACATACCCAACCTGACGCACTCAAGATGTCTTGGGAGAAGTTCCAGGATCTGTTCAATGACAAGTACTTTCCCGAAAGTATTCGTCACATGAAGGAGGTGGAGTTTATCAAGTTGGAGAAAAACAAATATGACCGTGTCGCAAAGACTGAGGCCAAGTTTGCCGAGTTATCCGGTTTCATCCCATTTGGTTGATAATGAGGAGATAATGACGCGAATGTTTCTAAGAGGTTTGAAACCCGAAATACGTCAATATCTTATCTCTCATAAACTGTGTTTGTATTCAGATGTTGTTAATAGGGCTCAGTTATTGGAGCGCGATAATGAGTCAACCCAACCAAAAGAGAAGCGACCAACGGCAAAATGATAAATGATAATATAATGATATACCATCGAACGGTGATAATAAGCGTGGAGGAATCAACATGCCGAAATGGTAACCACCGGTGGTAATCATGCCAAAACAATAAGAATGGACATTTCAAGAAGAGGAGATTCAACAATGATGGAAAGACGCGTCGATATCATTTTTGTTGTTAAGGAAGGAGAACGACCACCTATCATATGCTTCAAATGCGGAGGGAGGGACATATCGGTCCAAAGCTGTATGCAGTGCGATTCAAAAGCGTGTTACAATTATGGAAGAGAAAGGTCACCTAGCCCGATTTTGTCGTGCACCAAAGTCAAGTCCAATTGGGACGGTGGCACCAAAAAGCGGATACGGACAAAACAAAGTCGGTGGTTTTAGGAAGATAAATTTTTTTTGTGACTTCTCAAAAAGCGAGTAACCCGAACAAAATTAGCCCAGGTTAGTTAATTATAAATTCTTGTGAAGTCTATACCTTATTTGATACCGATTTTACTCATTCTTTTATCTCTCTTGCTTGCTCTCAACGTTTAAATTTGACTCCGGAGAGATTAGACTTTGATTTATCTGTTGAAACTCCGTTAGGAGAAACCTTCATTTCATGTGTTATCCAAGTCTTGGATGAGGGTCACAGTTTTGAATGATATTTCTATTATTAATAAATTTCCTGACGTATTCTTGAAGACTTCTTAGCCTACCCCTAGAGCGTGAAATCAAATTTTGTATTGACCCCAGTACAAAACCCATTTCTAAAACCATTAAATATTTCTTCAACCAAAACGAACGTATAATGTGCCAAAGATGTTGGCTCAAGCTGTTGAAGATTACGAATATACCATTCAATATCATTATGAAAGAGCGAACGTGGTAGCTGACGCGTTGAGTAGAAGATCGTATGCGTTTACGAGTGCGATGTTGTTAACACAAAAACCCATTTTGTATAACTTACAAATGATGAAGATAGAGTTAAAGACTCTAGAGACCCACGTGAAGATAACGAATATACGAGTAGAATCGACTTTAATCGATAAAGTTAAAGTCGCTCAAATTACACACCTGGAGCTGATGAATAAGAAGAAGAAGGTTCAAGAAGGAGTTATTCTAAAAAGAAGAGTCGATGAATAGAGGAAATCTCAACTCTTGATTTAATTGGCCCATTTAAAATTCTCGATCGAGTAGGAACTGTGGCCTATAAACTTGTTTTACCGCCAAGTATGTTGCGTGTTCATAACGTTTTTCACGTATCGATGTTACGTAAATATGTGGATGACCTGAACCACATTATTGAATTAGAACTAGACGAGAAAGCAAAAGATTTAACGTATGAGGAGATACGTGTTAAAATCTTGGATAAGAAGGATCGTATTCAACACTCAAAGGTTATACCTCAAGAGTTAGAATCGAAATGAAGTCAAAGTATCCTCATCTCTTGACGATACGGTACGCACGTAAATTTGAGGCAAAATTTTTTTAAGGAGGGGAGATTGTGAGATCCCAAATTTTATGAATAAAGATTTAAATTTCTCGAAATATTTTTTTTTAATATTATGGAGTGAATTTGATATAATGTTATAGTTGTGGGTAATATTTATAAATTTTACAAAGTATGCAAGTTGTTATATAATATTCGATTGGTTGGGGGAATATTCTTTTTTAACGGGGAATATTCATACGACGGCACAATCATTAGTGGACCCTTACAACGAAATTATTATCGGATTGAGAAAATGACAAAAATATTTTATGAAAATAACGCGGAAGTTTTACCGTTAATTGTTGAAACACCGGTGTTAAAAAAACGATGAATGGCGTGGTTGCGATAGTAGCACACTGGTATTGATTATTGATGCTTACGTGAGAAGTCACTCGGTTTTGTTCAATTATTGCTACGATGAATTGTTGCATAGTATCTCACGTTATTTGATTCAATTATTGTCGATATTTTATATATTATTAAATCAATAATTGAGATAACAAAGTTATTAATATTATTATTTACAATATTAACGATGTCTAGAAGTTCTGTCGAGAGAGGTTTGGTCACCTAATTGTGAGCCGATAGGGAGAAATTCTTATTGGAAAAGCCCCCTCTTTCCAAGAACAACCTGGTCGATTAATAGTGTGAATTATAATAATGATGATGAATTTTGTTTTATTATTATTATAAATGTAATAAAATAGAAAGCTTTTATATAAAATGAATACTTTTTATAAAGTTTTGTTTTATTTGATTATAAATAGAATATAATATATTTTATTATGCATAGTGTTTTGCATAGGCTCTGATAGTATTTGCATAGTAAAATCTTTTTATATAAAAAATGAATACTTTTATAAATTTATTTATTTTATTAGATTATAAATAGAATATATTATATTTTATTATGCATAGTGTTTGCATATAAGCGCTGCATAGTATTTGCATATAGTAAAATCTTTTTATATAAAATAGAATACTTTTATAAAGTTATTTATTTTATTAGATTTTAAATAAAATATATATATATATATATATATATATATATTTTATAAATAGAATATATTATATTTTATTGCATAGTATCCTTTCCATTCTCCTATAAATAGGATGCTTAGTTAGAATTGAAAACACACGTAAATTTAGAGAATTCTTGTTACATAATCTTGGCGTATTTCTTTATAGTTTAAGAAAGTTTTGAGCGTGAAAATAGTAAATAAGTTTTCTTCAAGTATATCCTCGTCCTACCCTTCGGAATACTCTTTTTTTAAGGTAAGGGTATTATTTTTCGTATTCATGAAGAGAATTATTTTCTTTTAATACTCGTAAGAAATTGTTATTCCATTCTTTATTATTATGTTGGAATAACCATACATGCGATGTACCACATACATGGTGAAATTCTTTCATTATTACATTCTTTATTATTCTAGTGGAATAACCTATACATGCATTCGATCTATCGTATTATGCTGGTGAAATTGCTGTTGTTATTTCATTATTTATTATTCTATTGGAATATCCACATGCATGCGGTTCCATACTTTATTATTACATGGTTCCATTCTTTATTATTACATGTTGAATCTTTATTATGCATGAATAATATTACATGATTACGCATTGACGTGAATTCTTACATTATTCCATTCTTTATTATTTTGTTAGAATAACTTTATCTATGTGGATTAATACATGCATGGTGAATGATCATTCGTATTCATTCCTTATTAAATTGTGGAAATGATTTGTCTACGTGGATTCTGCACGTAAGCGAAAATTTATTTGCAGTTTCATATATTCTATTATACTCATTTGGTTAAAGTTTTGGCTTCTATACTCCATGAAATTAGTAGAATATCCTGGATATTTGCGCTTCATCCAGTATCTTTTCATGGAAATATTCTTCTGAGCATTCTTGAATTTTACTCCATAAAGAAGTATCATGTTGACAATTTGGACGTTATTGATTTTTGGATAAACTAAAATTTTATCTTTAAAATTTATTCTTGAACTTGTTTTATTGAATTATTATGTCATTGTCATCATCCTCATGCTTATATTGTGATGAAAGTCATCTTTGGCTTACGTGCGTAGATGGACTTGGTATGATTATTATGTCGAGGATCATTCGGTATAATCATGACTCGTAATGTTATAAATGATGTGGTAAAAGTCCTCTCGTGGCCTATAAGTGCATTGATGGATGTTTTTTGGTATGATTATGACCAGGGATTATTCGGTATAGTCATGACTATTGATGATTTAATGAATATCCTTGGCCTGTAGTGTAGGAATGACTCGATGATGTGGTTTATTTATTAAGCTGAGTCTCAGCGATAAAAATTGATGAAAACATTTTAAATCATAGAAGATAGTAGATATTATGCTCTAGTTGACTCTTCTAATGGATTGCTTATTCCGCTGCAGTTAAACTTGATGTCTATTGTATTTTATCAGTTTAACATTGTTGAAGGCTAATGATAATTTATCCTGCATTATCTTAGTTATAATATTTCTTACTGGGCTAGTTGAGCTCACCCTTTTGCTTTCATTGTTCTCTTTAGGAAATGAGAACGTAGCCGGGACTAGTCGGGGAACGGAGTGATGGTCCGAGATGGTGTTATAGTAGTCCTCACTATTCTATGAAATAGTGTGAAAATAAATGTATTGAGGACTTATTTTGAGTTTGAATACTGTCTAGAAGAATATATTTGTATTAAAACTCACAGCTCATTTTGTATTTTTAAGGTTGTATTTGTATTCTGTACCATGTATTTGGCGACTCAAGATAGGTGATGTATACCTATTTTGGGGGCGTCACATCTTACGTAAGCATCAATAATCAGAGATCTTTGTAATACCGTAGTGCCATCGTGCAACAACGCCAGTATTCTTTGTTCTTTTATCACCCAGATTAAGCGATTAACGGTAAAAGTTTTGCCGTTATTTTTATTAAAAGGTTATTTCTGTCGCTTTCTATATCTAATAGTCATTCTGTTGTGGGGTGTAAGACCCCGAATTTTATGAAATAAAAGTATTCAATTTTTTTTATAATTATTATTCAGTAAATGCTTAAATTGATAAAAAGTTAAAGTTAAGGGTGATATATGTAAAGTTTATAAAATACACAAGTGGTTATAAAATACTCATTGTTGTCGGAGAATATTCGTTTGGTTGTGGAATATTCAAATAACCGTACAACGGCGCAACCATTTGTGGGCCCCATAACAGAATAATTGTGGGATGAAGAAAACGACAAGTATGAGTTTTTTTATAAATAATGGCGTAGTTGTTACCGTTAAAACTGTTGGAATACCCGGTGGGTAAAGTAAAGTAATACGCGTTGTTGCACAGTAGCACATGGTATTGCACAGTATTTTTGAATTATTGCTTCTTACATAAGAAGGCACTACTCAATAATTGTTACAGTAATTATTGTTCAATATTTTATTTTATTGGTTCAATAATTGTTGCGTTGATATTTTATATTATTGTTGTTTCAATAATTGTCACTGCACAGTATTTCCCATTATCAGATCAATAATTCATATTATTTAAATAATATTATTAGATAGCATTATTAGTAATGTCTAAAAATTTCTGTCAATGAGAGGTTTGGTCACCTTATCATGCCAAGAAGTGAGAGAAATCCTTATCTAAAGCCCCTCTTTCCTGTGAAGCAGCATGGTTGTCATTATTGTGATTACGTAATATTATTTGTGAATAATTAATTATTGATTTTATGATAAGAAAATATTTATTTTATGTGAATATAAATGATGAATTAATCTTTGAGGTGTTTTATCGGTATTTAATCGGAATAGAGGAATTGTTAAAAATTGATATTTTGTCTTTTCTAATAAAATAATTCATTCAAATATATTATTATATTACATTATAGATATATAATGTGATAAATAATAATATAATAATAGTGATATTTTACATTAAATTCACTATTGCATGAATCAAATGAGAGAAATCTAGAAATCAAAAGAAGAACAAAATATGGAATTTTTGGAAAAATAAGTTTATTACTTGATTTTGTAAAATCCATAACTCTTTTTGTGTATAATGAGTTAGGAGATGAGACATATATCAAAAGAAAGCCCCGAAGTAAGCTAACAGTAGAAATTGGAATCACCCAAAAATTCATTGTGGATTTTTCATGGTGACTATTTGAATGAAACCCAGTACGAAGAACTCATAATCCGAAAAAATCGTTGTTCTTGAGATATATCATGTGAGTTATAATTTTTAATCCGACCCATTGATCGTTGTGATTTTTGAATATGTTATACATATACAAGTTTAGTATATATCCACAAATTTTGAACCGTTAAAATTAACGTATGATTTGTTATGAATTTTAAAGGTGGTGATTTAGAAATTATTTTATAAATGATTTTTGGTGGAGATTTCTAGAAGGTGGGACCCACTTTTGGTTGTTGGGGAAGATGGCTGATCTCTGGTGGGCCCTACTTGTGGTGGCTGAAATATTTTCAAAGAAGTGTGTGTAGAAAACTTTTTATTAATATTTTTTTAATCTAGTCTTCTTTGGCGTTCTAGCATTTTCCTATAAATAGGATGCTTAGTTAGAATTGAAAATCACACCAGAAACATAAATTTTCTCTCTATGTATTATTGAGCATATTTTTGTGAGTATTTAGATACTTTGAGAGTTTCTAATCGGTCTGCAAAGTTTTCTTGAAGTTATATCCGATATTCCAATGTAAATCTGCTTCTTTTGAGGTAAAGTGGATTGTAAGGGTTATTATATTTTTCGGTTTTGTAATTTTTCCGACCTCTCAAAATTCTGAAAAAATTGAAATAATAATTTGATGAGTTTTCTAGATTGTGTCCAAAAATGGCGATTTTTTGATGTATAGATTAGGAGTTATGAATTTTATGGGAAAAAACTATTTTAAAAGTAAACCCTTATAACTCCTTGTGGTTAACTCCAAAATTGGTGAAATTTTTATTGGGAGTACATATATATAACAGAAGTATACTCTGTAAATTTTGAAATTTTTGGACAAAAATACAGTTTATGATAAATGTCTAAATATTTGGTAGTTTTGGCTATATGAAAAATAGTAAATGAATTTTAAAAATTCTGAGAAAAATATATGTTCAATATGGGACTATATTATCCTAAATCCCAGAAAAGAAAAATTTTTTGGGACTGATTTGGTATTTTTTATGAAAATAGACTAGTTATGAATAAATGAATTAAATATGTTATGTGAAGTAAGAAAATTGGAAAATAGGATTTTATGGCTTGAGAATCCTATATAAGATATATGCAGATTTTTTATGAGGGTTTTGGTTATTGGTGATGAAATCTTATGAGTTTGGCATTTTAGGATGATTAAATGCATTAATTAGTAAAGTGTAAACAATTAAAATAAATTGTTTATAAGTTTAAGAAATGATTAAATATTGTGGTAATATTAATAATATTAGATTATAAGATTATTAAGTGATTTATAATATTTGGATTAAGGTGTTATGAAATCATTGATTTAAAATATTTTTAATGATTAATAATATTAGTAAATGAATTTAATGTTATTATATAATGAATAATATTAAATGGAGTTATAATATAATGAATAATATTATTATCTTCGTTAAATATTCGTTGAAATATTATTTTCTATTCAAATCATTTTTATATAATATTATTCTTGAATTTTACTCCACAAAGCAAAGATCATGTTGACAATTTCGATATTATTGAATTCTGGATAAATTAAATTGTTAAAGTCTTTAAAATTTATTATTTATCTCATGTGATTGATTCTTTATATCCTTGTCATGATCATCATGCTTATATTATGATGAAAGTCATCTGGCCCGCCCGTGGTGCGTAGATGGATTATTGTTTATTGGTTTTACAATTGTACGCCTTTGGCTTTGTAGTGCAAAGAAGAACTGTTGATTGATATCTTTGGCCTGTAGTGCAAAGATGACCTGTTATTGAATATCTTTGGCCCATAGTGCAAAGATGGCCTGTTGTTGAATATCTTTGGCCTATAAGTGCAAAGATGACCTGTTGTTGAATATCTTTGGCATGTAGTGCAAAGATGACATGTTGTTGAATATCTTTTTTGGCAGTAGTAAAAAGATGAATCATTAATGAATATCTTTGGCCGTAGTCAAAAAGATGAGTTTATTAGTATGATTATGAACATGAACTCGTGATTTGGTATAACCATGATCTTTGATATTTCGTAAAGACAAGTGATGAAAATTATCTTCGTCCCGGATGAGAAGAGGAATTTAGAACAACAATTATGATTATGAGTTATTCACATGGTTGTGGATGAGGCTGCTGATTGATGTTACAGGATAAAACATTGTTGGTGGACTTTTTAACATGGAGAAGATAATAGACTTTATGGTCTATTTGACTCTTCTAATGGATTACTCGTTCCGCTGCAACTATGGTTGAAAAGTTTTATCATCTACCATATGTTCTAAATCTCTGATTTATTACTGAAAAAGGCTATTGATAATTTAATTATCTTTAGTCATGATATTCTTTACTGGGCTATTTGTGTTCACCCTTTTGCTTCACAATTCCTTTCAAGTAATAAGAGCGTAGCTGGGTCGAACGGGGATAACAGGGGAATAAAACGGTGGTCTATATTTGTTGAGGTTCTCCCTAAACAGTATGGAAATAATTTTATTGAGAACTTTAGACAAGTGTGTTGTATTTTATACGTCATTTAATAGTTATATTTGGTGAATCAAATAGGCTAAGGTGAACCCAACTTTGGAAGGGTGTTTTGCCATTATCATACAAGATGTCTAATGACATACAACCTCGTGTTATCATAAGACAGGGTTGTGAACATCCACTCGCTAAGTATATCTACGAGCACTACCTATATAATCTTGGAGTTTGGTTGAAATATAATTTTCAATTGTAGACAGTGGAGATAGTTATATGTCAAGAGAAGACTCACCATTGGAAAGAACATGATAGTAATCTTCTCATTTTTCTTTGGGGTCTATTAGGTCAACCAATGATAATTCTGTGGACATATGATATCTATCATAACCTAGACGCATGGCCTCCCATGTACGAAGGTTTTCTTGAGCACTTCCCAGAGATTTTAATTTTTAAAACAGTTATCGATTGTATCTTTATGTAAGGTGCCATCATGACGTCTTTATCCAAGGTTGGGATGAGAGTCACAGTTGGTATATATTTTTATCAAAACTCACAACATATGTGTTGTTGTATTTTGCATGGCAATTGTAGTAATAAAGTTGTAGTTATTTTCTGTACCATGTATTTGGCGACTCAGAATGAGTTGGATGGATTAGACCTATTTTAGGGGCGTCACATGGGGTCCACCAATGATTGTGCCATCGTACGAATATTTCTTGACAAAAAAATATTTTCCGACCAAACGAATATTTTATGACAACTTGCTTACTTTGTAAAATTTGCACATATCACCCATAACTATGGCATTATATCAAATCAACACATTATTATTGAAAATAATATTTAGAGAAAATTAATTCTTTATTCATAAAAAGTTGGGGTCTTACAACCTCCCCTTCTTATGAAATTTCATCCTCGAAATTGATGTACGTACTTAGTATGCCGAAGAGGTGAAGATACCTTGATTTCATTTCAGATTCTAACTCCCAGGTCATTTCCTCAATATCGTGGTTTCTCCATAAAACTTTGACTTGAGGTATAACCTTTGAGCGTAGAATATGTTCCTTCCTATCCAAGATTTTAACAAGTACCTCTTCATACGTTAAATCATCTGTTATCTCGTCTAGTTCTAATTCAATAATGTGGTTCGGGTCTTCCACGTATTTACGTAACATAGATATGTGAAAAACGTTATGAACACGAGACATACTTGGCGCTAAGCGAGTCTATAGGCCACAGTTCCTACTCGGTCGAGGATTTTAAATGGGCCAATGAATTGAGGGTTGAGCTTTCCTATATTCGTCAATTCTTTCTTTTAGAATATCACCTTCTTATACTTTCTTCTTCATATTCATCAGCTCTGAGTCTGTAGCTTGAGCAGCTTTAACTATATCGATTAAAGTCGGTTCTACTCGTATATTTGACATCATCACGTGGCCTTTATGATGACAATATCACACTTGTACCCGCATATAATCTTTTACTCAACGCGTCAGCTACCACGTTTGCTTTTCCAGGATGGTATTGAATGGTATGGTCGTAATCTTTCAACAGCTCGAGCCAACGCCTTTGGCGCATGTTAAGTTCCTTTTTAGTGGAGAAATATTTGAGGCTTTTATGATCTATATAGATATAACTAACAATGACCAACTTACTTGATTACAAGCTGCAAAAAAATTGACTTCGCAACAATTAATTGGAATTATTATTATTATTATTATTCCTTCCGCAGCAATCTTCTGCTTGATCTGTTTCTTTCTTTTTAGCAGCTGCCTCTCTTTTTAGTATATCAGATGAATGATGTTCTTAATACATTATAGGGTTTATCAACTCTAGATCATGAGTAGGATAATTCCTCTCATATTCTTTGAGTTGTCGTGAGGCATATGCTATGACTTTCCCATGTTGCATGAGAACACATCTTAAACCTCTTCTTGAAGCATCGCTGTAGATGACAAATCCCTCCGAACCTGATGGTATTGTCAGAACAGGTGCTGAAATGTGTCTCCTCTTGAGTTCTTGGAAACTCTTCTCACATTCCTTGTGTAAAATCCCAAAATTTTACGAATAAAAATTTAAATTTCTCAATTTTTTTTTTAATATTATGGTGTGGATTTAATATAATGTTATAGTTGTGGGTAATATTTATAAATTTTGCAAAGAATGTAAGTTGTTATATTATATTCGATTGGTGGGGGAATATTCTTTTGTGTGGGGAATATTATATTTAAAGCACAATCATTAAGTGGACCCTACAACGGAATTATTATCGGATTGAGAAAATGATAAAAATATTTTTATAAAAATAATCTGTAAGTTTCTTTAGAAGACCCCAACTTATTATTAATGAAATTTAATTTTTATATTTATTATTTTGAAATAGTAAGGGTTGATTTGATTAATGTGGATAGTTAGGGATAAAATACATTAAATATTTCAAAATAAGCAAGTGGTTATAAAATATTCATTGTTGTCGGAGAATATTAGATCTTTGTGGGAATATTAAATGACGCACAAGAAACCGATAATGTGAGCCCCATAACTGGAAAGCGATTGGATGAAGAAAGCGACAAATATAAGTTGTTTAAAAATAGCATGCGGTTGTTACAGATTAATAATTGTTAAAATACGGTTGGTTTAAAACACGAAGCTTTACGGTATTGCACCAATTATTGATTCTTACGTAAGAAGGCACTACTCAATAATGGTTACGATAATTCTTTATTCGAAGATTTTATTGAGTTAATAATTGATGCGTTTATATTTTATATTGTTGTTGTTTCAATAATTGTCATTACACGTATTTTTCATTATCGAAGCAATAATTCATATTATCTGAATAATATTATTAGATAACATTATTGGCAATGTCTAGAAAGTTACATTCAAGGAGAGTTTTGGTCACCTAATAATTGCTGCCAAGATAAAGAAATTCTTATTGGAAAGACCCTCTATCCAGGAACGCACTGGTTGTCAATAATGTGATTCATAATATTATTTATGAATAATTAATTATTGATTTATATGATGAGGAAAAATATTGATTTTATGAGGATATAGATGGAGAAAATTTTAATGTGACAATTGTTGAAAATTAATATTTTATCTTTTTCGATAAAATAATTCATTTAAATATATTATTTTAATAATATATTAACGATGATATTTTACAATGAATGTGGGATATATGAGTATATGAGGAGGAAGAGTATTTTTGTGGCATTAAATGTTTAACACATGTTTTGTGTGTTGGTGGACACAATTATTAATCGAAATTTGATTATACTTTGTAAAATCGCCTCTTTGTGGATTTTGGCCAATTTCTATTTGGAATTTGGAAAACCTTTCTTCCTGCAAAGTTGTAGAGAATTGAATTTCCTATAAAAACTAGCGAGATTCAAATTTTACGATGAAAGGGCTATTTATTATGAATTATTGAAGTTCAAGTTAATTAAATAATTAATTTTTGGGAGTTTTAGTTAATTATTTTGAGAAAAATATATTAATATTATATTCAAAAAACGCATTTTTTGCAACTAAGTTGGCCTCACATGTGATTCAAATGGGCTGAGATCAGTTGTCTAAGGATGTGGGCTAAAGAAAATGTGAACTTTTTATCAAAAAATATATTAATATTATATTCAATTTTACGCTTTGGTGTTCTCAAGCATTTTCCTATAAATAGGGTGCTTAGGTTAGAATTGAAAAACACAATTCTTAAACTCAAGTTTCTCTCTATTTCTCTATCTTGTTTCAACGATGATATTTATTTGCACAGTATAGATGAATGATTTCAAGAATATCTTATGCAGAAGATAGCAGTGTTTAGATAGAGCATACTTGACGATGAATATCTTTTTAGTGCAAAGATGAATATTTGATTCCGATGTATATTGATTGATATTACAGGGGATAAAAGATGATGATATGAAATTTTAAATTCATACATTAAGATTGCATTCTCTACTTAACTCTTCTAATGAATTATTGATGTAATAATATTTAAATTTTGTTGTCTATCAGATTCTGTCAAGACTAACGGTATTTGTTGTATATTATCTTAGTCATAATATTCTTTAATGGGCTACTGAGCTCACCCTTTTCTTTTTGTTCCATTTTTCTTCGTCAGAGGCGGAGAATATAAGCGAGTACAATTAGCTTCTGTAATGTGGAATGAAGGTTTTAGAAAGGATCGCTTAGTAGTCCTCACAATTTTGTAAAATAATGTATCAATAAATGTGATGAGGATTTATTTGAGTATAGATATTTGCTAGTAAGATAATATTTGTATTTAAACTCAGAGTTTTTAGTTGTAATAATAAAGTTATAGTTCGCTTGCATCTACCTCATGTATCGACAACTCGGAAGGTGATGTACACTACCTTTGGGGGCGCCACAAGCTGGTATCGAAGCTAGGATATGATCTCAAGAGAGATAGAATGAATCAGAGGGAGAGACGAGTAAATCCTTCGCTAAAGTATGTCCTACCTAAGCTTATTTTTTTAGTTGGTCAAGATATAAGGATATTATGTGATATATTGATTTCCTTAATTAACCCTTGTTTTTTATGAGTGTTGAGAATGTCGATTGAGAATATTAACAATGGAAATGAGGCCTAGTGAGACGCTTGTAGATTTCACCAACGAGGAGAACGTGCAGCAGTCAAGCAATGTTCCTCCTGAACAACAACACCGAAAGCTTTGAAGATGATGACTTGAGCGAGGGGATGTTTAGAAGCTTTTGCTTTTCATACAAAAAATCGCATTCGAGAAAACTCGTGTTCAAAATACAGAGGAAATGATAGCAATTCACGGGTTGTCACAACAATGGCAGTTCAAAGAGTTGGGACCACCGAATTTAAGAAAGCCAGATCCGAACACGGAAACATGGGTCAAACAAATTACCAAGATATTCGATGTCTCGCAGGATGCACGGAGAACGTAAGGTTCCATTCGCCACCTTTATGTTCCAGATGGCGCAGGCGCATTACCGGTGGGAGTACTGTAGCGTACCCATCCGTGCCTTCAAGATGTCTTTGGAAAGCGTTTGAAACTATTTAATGACAAATACTTTCCGAAAGTGTTCACTCATATGAAGGAAGTGGAGTTCACCGTATTAGAGCAAAACAACACGGCCCTGTCTCTCGACGCAAAGCGAGTTTGCGAGTTATCGAGTTTGCACCTCATTTGGTGGAGAATGAGGAACGATGACGCGGATGTTTCTTGGAGGTTTGAAACCTTGATACGTCAAGATCTCATTTCTCATAAATTTTTCTCTATTCGAGATGGATGCTCAATTATTGTTGAAAGCGAGATAACGAGTACGGTCAACCGAGGGACCACAACCAGATCGCATACCTAGAGAAGAAGCAACAGTAATAATGATAACCAAATGGAGAAAGAAACAGAGATGGACAAAATGGTAACCACTCTGGTGGTAATCATGGCCGTGAAAATAGAAGAAGCGAGTCGGGGAGGAGATTTTAAAAAGAAGAGATTTAACAACGACGTATAGAAAATTGAAGTCGATAAAGTGAACAAGAAGAATCGTTCGGAGGAGGAACGACCACCCATTTATGCTATAAATCATCACGGAAAGAGGGACATATCGGTCCAAACCGTCTAGCAATGCTCAAGGTATGCTATAATTGTGGAAAGGAAGGACATATCGCCGAGATTGTACGATGGCGAGAGAAACCTAGTTCGGGGAGGGACGGTGACTCAAAAGATCGGCCCCGTAAAAGTCAAAGTCAACGATTCCGGAAGAAGCGTTTTGTTGTGATCGGGTCAAAATGCGAGGAACCCAAACGAAGGTGATCGTCAAGTTATTTATAAATTCTTTGAAGTTTATACCTTGATCACGGCATACCCATTCATTTATCTCTCCTGCTTGTGCTCAACGTTTAAACTTGACTCAGGAGAAATTAGACTTTGATTCTATCTGTGGAAACTCTCAGATTTAGAGAAAACTTTCATCACATCCATCGCTTATATATCTTGTTTGATTGAGTTGGCACCATTACTTCCTTATTATTGACCTTATCTCTTTAAAGATACTTGCTTTTGATGTGATTTTAGGGATTGATTGGTTAACTACTCATCATGCCAAAATTGATTGTTTTCGTAAGGTTGTTAGTTTTCATATTCCTAACCAACTTCGTATATTTAATCAAGCAACTAAACCATTAAAATCAATCTTCGTCATATCTAATCATAAAGCTATTCGTTTATTGAAAACGGATGTCAAGCTTTCTTAGCCCATGTTATGGATTTGAATAAAGACACGTCAAATTTGAATAATATTCCGTCTTGTTATTGACTTTCCTAACGTATTTCCAGAAGAACTTTCGGTCTACCCCAGGCGTGAAGTTGAATTCTTTATTGATCTTGAACCTGGTACAAAGCCCATTTCTAAAACCCCATATCGAATGGCTCCTATTGAACTTCAGGGAGTTAAAGGTCCAACTATAGGAATTGTTGGACATCGGTTTCATAAATCCTAAGACATCTCCTTGGGGTGCTCTGTTTTATTTGTAAAGAAGAAAGAAGCGGAGTATCGCGACTTTTGTATTGACTATCGGAAATTGAACCATGTCACCATTAAGAATAGGTATCCTCTACCTCGTATTGATGACTTGTTTGACCCGATTCTGTAAGGGGCACAATTCTTTTCAAAAATCGATCTTTCGCTGGATATCATCACCAAGATTAGAATCGAGGATATTCCAAAGACCGCCTTCGAAACTCCAGTATGGGCATTATGAATTCTTAGTCATGTCTTTCGGATTGACTAATGCTCCTGTGAGCTTTCATGGATATGATGAACCGAGTATTCAAGGAATATTTGGATCGATTCGTTGTTGTCTTTATTGATGACATCCTTATATATTACAAAAGTCGTGAAGATCATGAGCACCATTTGAAAGTCGGGTACTCAAAGGCTTCGTGAAAACAAACTATATGCCAAATTGAAGAAATGCGAGTTCGCTCGAGAAGTAGCATTCCTTGGGCACGTGGTGTCGAAACATGGAGTATCTGTTGATCCGGTGAAGATTGAAACAATCTGAAAGTTAGGAGCAACCAAGTCGGTGACTAAAGTCGCGTAGCTTTTTGGGCTTAAAATTGGTTATTATAGGAGATTCGTGGAAGGGTTTTCTCGAATCGCTACTCCATTAACTCAACTAACTCCGGAAGGATACAAAATTCGTTTGGAGTGAAGAATGCGAGAAGAGTTTCCAAGAGCTTAAGAGGAGACTTATTTTGGCACTGTTCTAACAATACCATCCGGTTCGGATGGATTTGTTATCTCACAATGATGCTTGAGGCAAAAGGGTTAGGATGTGTTCTCATGCAACGTGGGAAAGTCATAGCCTATGCCTCATGACAACTTAAAAGAGTATGAGAGGAATTATCCTACTCATGATCTAGAGTTAGCGGCGATCGCCGCGCTTAAAGATATGGAGGCACTATCTATATGGGAGAAAGTGGAGATATATTCGCACCATAAAAGCCTTAAATATTTCTTCACTCAAAAAAGAACTCAACATGCCAAGCAATGACGTTGGCTCAAGCTATTGAAGACTAAGACCACACTATTCAATACCATCCTGAAAAAGCTTAACGTGGAAGGACGTTGTTGAGTGAAGATCATATGCGTGAACGAAAGTGCGATGATGTCGAGTATACGCGAGAGCCAACTTTAATAGAAAAAGTTAAGGTTATCAAGCCACCCACCGAGCCGATGCGATGTAAGAAGAAAGTAAGAAGAAAGCTATTAAGGCTTATTTAGAATTAATGAAGAAGGAATACTTGAGTCCACTCTAGACTTTCAGGTTCCTAATGACTACGATTTGAAGTACATAAGATTATGATGGAGGCACACAATACACCATTTGCAATCCATCCTCGGAAGTACTAAAATGTATCGTGATCTTGACATACATTTTGGTGGAACAATATGAAGAGAGATTGCAAAGTTTATCTCAATGTTTAACTTGTCAACGTGTAAAGTGCAGACATCCGGTACCTAAGGGTCCGTTGCAACCACTTGAGATTCCGAAATGGAAGTGGGAACACATTACCATGGATTTCGTTACGTTCACGGGTCTTCCTACGGTTTCTCGAGGCATCAATCAATATTTGGGTTATTGTTGATAGATTAACCAAGTCCGCTCATTTCTCTTGCCGACACGGAGACTTATTCACTTGAACGCCTTGCTAGTATGACGTGAATGAGATTGTGAGGTTGCATGGCATGCTCAGATGCATAGTTTAGGATCGTGACCCAAGATTCACTTCAAGATTTTGGGTTAGCTTACAAAAGCTATGGAGCACGGATCTACGATTTAGATTCGATACCATCCTCAAAGCGGATGACAATCGTAAAAACTATTCAAACTCTTGAAGATTTATTAAGACTCGTGTCCTAAACTTCAAAGGCGGTTGGGATAAAGTATTTACCATTGGTGGAATTCTCCACAACAACAGTTATCGAAGCAAGTATATGGGTGTGGCTCCATTTGAAGAAGCATTATATGGCGAAAGTGTCGCTCAAAGGTATGTTGGGGACGAGGTGGGTGAAGCAACCTTTCATTGGGACCGGGAAGTTGGTACGTATGACTACGAAAAAGATCCAAATGATTCGGACAACGATACAAAGCGACACAAGATCGACAAAAGAGTTATGGATCTTCATCGAAAGGACGTGGAATTTAGTGTAGTGGGATCATGTTGCTGCGAAGTTGCTCCATGGAAGGAGTTACAAGATTTGGGAAGAAGAGGAAAGCTCAATCCACGATTTATTGGTCCATTTCAAATTCTTGACCTGAGTAGGAAATGTAAATTTATAGACTCGCGTTACCTTCGAAAGTATGTCTCGTGTTCATAATGTGTTTCACATATCTGTGCTTCGTAGAATATGTGAAAGACCCGAACCACGTTATAGAGTTAGAAGCAGATTTAGAGATAAGCCAAGACTTAACGTGAGGAGGTACTGTCAAGATCTTGGATAGGAAGGGCATGTCCTACTGTATGAAAGGTCATACCACAAGTTAAAGTTTTGTGGAGGAATCATGCTTATAGAGGAAATGACCGGGAATTGGAAACGGAAATGAAAGCGAGGTATCCTCACCTTTTGAAACACAGTGCGTCGACGTCAATTTCGAGGACGAAATTTCATAAGGAGGGGAGGTTGTAAGACCCCAACTTATTATTAATGAAATTTAATTTTCTATTTATTATTTTGAAATAGTAAGGGGTTGATTTGATTAATGTGGATAGTTAGGGGTAAAATACGCAAATATTTCAAAATAAGCAAGTGGTTATAAAATATTCATTGTTGTGAGGAGAATATTAAATCTTTGTCGGGGAATATTCATACGACGGCCAGCAGCCCATGTATTGGGCCTATATGTGAAAAGCGATTGGATGAAGAAAGCGACAAATATAAGTTGTTTAAAAATAGCAGGCGTGGTTTGTTACCATTAATCTTTGTTAAAATGCCCGGTGGTTAAAACACAAGTGCTTTATTACCAGATTGCACCAATTATTGATTCTTACGTGAAGGCCACTACTCAATAATGGTTCTGATAATTCTTTATTCGATATTTTATTGAGTTAATAATTGATGCGTTGATATTTTATATTCTTTGTTGTTTCAATAATTGTCATTTACGATATTTTTCATTATCGAAGCAATAATTCATATTATCCGAATAATATTATTAGATAACATTATTGGCAATGTCTAGAAAGTTACGTCTAAGGAGGTTTGGTCACGCTTAATTGCGGCGTGAAGAAGAAATTCTTATTGGAAAGACCCTCTATCACGGGAACCGGTTATCAATAATGTGATTCGTAATATTATTTATGAATAATTAATTATTGATTTATATGATGAGGAAAAATATTGATTTTATGAGGATATAGTTGAGAAAATTTTTAATGTGACAATTGTTGAAAATTAATATTTTATCTTTTACGATAAAATAATTCATTTAAATATATTATTTTAATAATATATTAACGATGATATTTTTACAATGAATGTGGGATATATGAGTATATGAGGAGGAAGAGTATTTTTGTGGCATTAAATGTTTAACACATGTTTTGTGTGTTGGTGGACACAATTATTAATAGTGAAATTTGATTATAGCACATGTAAAATCTCCCGTTTGTGGATTTTGGTCAATTTCTATTTGGAATTTGGAAAACCTTTCTTCGCAAAGTTGTAGAGAATTGAATTTCCTATAAAACTAGCGAGATTCAAATTTTTACGATGAAAGGGCTATTTATTATGAATTATTGAAGTTCAAGTTCAAATAATTAATTTTGGGAGTTTTAGTTAATTATTTTGAGAAAAACGTTTTTTGCAACTAAGTTGGCCTCACATGTGATTCAAATGGGCTGAGATCAGTTGTCTAAGGTGGGCTAAAGAAAATGTGAAAAATATATTAATATTATATTCAATTTTCTGCTTTGGTGTTCTAAGCATTTTCCTATAAATAGGGTGCTTAGGTTAGAATTGAAAAACACACCAGAAACTAAAGTTTCTCTCTATTTCTCTCTCGATATATTGAGCATATTCTTGTGAGTATACTTTGAGTATTGTTAGACGGTGCAAGTTCCCTTCAGCACTATACCCGGTATTCCAGCTAGAAGTACTAATCTTTCGAGGTAAGGGATGTTATTTTCTTCTCAAATGATATTATTTCTTCAATATCATTATCTTAAATATTGGTTGGAACTTTTATCAAATTTGGAACTTTTCATATCAGGGGTTACTATTTATTCATGAAGTTACTATTCACGAGTTACTATTCATGAGTTACTATTCACGAGATTCTTATTCAAAGTACTATTCATGAAGCGTGAAGATTTTTTTGTGGAATTTTATCTTTTGGTGTTGTGAGTTACTATTCACGTATACGGCACTATTCACGATATCTGACACTATTCAATAGAAAAATAAAATTTCTTCTTTTTGTCCAAAACATCTATTCTGGATACTAGCTTTGATTGTATCCATGTTTTGATCATTCTTGAATTTTACACCACTATGATTATTTTTGAGGTATTTTTGAACATGGATAAAACAAAGTACGAATCCTTAATCCTTAATCCTTAATCCTTGTCATTTTGTTTCATTGGATTCGTTTCTTTAAAAATATTTTCATCATCCTCGATCTTAAATGATGATATTATTGAATATCTTTGGCTTTTAGTAGTGCAAAGATGAATGATTTCTAAAGAATATCTTTGGGTCGTAGTGCAAAGATGAGCAGTGTTTAGATGAACATGACCAATCGATGAATATCTTTTGGCTGTAGTGCAAAAGATGAATATTTGATTCAGATTTATATTGATTGATGTTACGGGGATAAAAGATGAGCGATGAACTTTTAAATTCATACATAGAAGATAGTAGTTTGCATTCTCTACTTAACTCTTCTAATGAATTATTATTTCACTGCGAATATTGATTTAAATTTTGTTGTCTATTGTATTCTATTAGATTTTTCTGTTGAAGACTAACTGTAATTTGTTGTATATTATCTTAGTCATAATATTCTTTTTGGGCTAGTTGAGCTCACCCTTTTCCTTTTGTTCCATTTTTCTTCTTAGGAGGCGAGAATATATAGTAATGAGTCAGTGGGGTATGGAATGAAGGTTTTAGAAAAGATTGTTTAGTAGTCCTCACCATTTTGTAAAATAATGTATCAATAAATGTGATGCGGATTTATTTGAGTATAGATATTGTCAGAAGATAATATTTGTATTCAAACTCACAGCTTTTCTTGTTGTAATAATAAAGTTGTAGTTGTTTACATACCATGTATTGACAACTCAGAATAGGTGATGTATACCTATTTTGGGGGCGTCACATTTACAGATTATCTTGTTGAACTACGGTAGTAAAAGTATAATGTCTGGCGTGGTTGCGTAGTAGCATACGGTATTGATTATTGATGCTTACGTGATAAGTCACTCGCTTTTGTTTTATTGATATTATTAATGTAATAAAACAAAAAGGCTTTTTTATATAAAGCGTAATACTTTTATAAAGTTATTCATTTTATTAGATTATAAATAGAATATATTATATTTTATTTAAAAGATTTTACTTTAAATCTGGACCGTCCGATTAAAAGTAAATCAACTGACCGATTCATGAATTAGTTACTATGCGATCTATTCTTCTATAAATAGAAGCTCATTCCTTCATTATTTCTTACGAATTCACTTTGAAACTCAGAGAGAGAAACTATCTGAGAATTCTTCTTCTATAATCTTGGCGTATTTCTTTGGAGTTTAAGAAAGCTTTGAGCGTAGTGCAAGTTTTCTTCGAGTATATCCTCGCCCTACCAGTCGGAGTACTCTTCTTTCAAAGGTAAGGGATATTATTTATTGTACTGTAAGGGGTATTATTTCTTTCGTATTCGTGAAGAGATTTCATTATTCCATTCTTTATTATTTTTGGAATAACTCAGTATCGAGGACTACCCTATACTTGGTGAAATTGTTCTACTATTCCATTCCTTATTATTCGTTGAATAACTCAGTATATCAAAAATCCGCATACATGGTGAAATTCTTCTATTATTCCATTCTTTATTATTATGTTGGAATAAACCTATATATCCAAGTACCGCATACTTAGTGAAATTCTTCATTATTCCATTCTTTATTATTCTCATTTGGAATATCACATGCATGCTTTTCTGGACGGACTGATTTAGATTATTTATTATTACATTTGAATAACCTGTTTATTATCTGAAGTACGCGCGTGCATGGTGATTTCTGTTGTTATTTCATTCTTTATTATTCTATTGGAATATCCTGTTTGTGCGTTTTACGCTAGAATCTGGTTCCGTTATTTATTATTTTGTTGGAATAACATCTACATCCAAGCAACCGCATGCATGGTGATTTCGGTTGTTATTCCATTCTTTATTATTACATTGGAATATCCCACACATGCATGCTTTTACATGGGACCGTTCCGATTATGTATTATTCATTGGAATAACCCGTACATCTAAATCTGCATGCATGGTGATTTTGTTGTTATTCCATTCTTTATTATTCTATTGGAACATCTGTCGGTGCAATTTCGCTCTGACACGGTTTCGTTATTTATTATTCATTGGAATAACATATACATGCCAAGCACCGCATGCATGGTGATTTCGTTGTTATTCCATTCTTTATTATTACATTGGAATATCACGCTTAAGTCGTATTACGCTTTGACACGGTTTACGTTATTTATTATTCATTGGAATAACTTTGTCTCATGCGAAGTATCGCATGCATGGTGATTTCTTTTGTTATTCCATTCTTTATTATACTTAGTTGATTAAAGTTTTGACTTCTATACTCCATGAAATTAGTGGAATATCCTTGATATTTGCGCTTCATCCACTATCTTTTTATGGAAATATTCTTTCGAGTATTCTTGAATTTTACTCTACAAAGAAGTATCATGTTGACAATTTGGACGTTATTAGTTCTTGAATAATTTAATTCTTAAACTTGTTTTATTGAATTCTTATATCATTGTCATCATCCTCATGTTTATATTTTGTTGAAAGTCATCGGTGGCCTGTAGTGCATAGATGGACTTGGTATGATTATAACCAGGGATTATTCGGTACAATCATGACCGTAATGTTACAAATGATGTGGAAAAAGTCCTCATTAGCCCGTAGTGCATTGATGGACAGTTTTTGGTATGATTATGGCTATGGATTCTCTTCGGCCAAGGGAGCAAAGATGAATTATTTTATGGCATGATCAGGACCGTTGATGAAAATATGATTATCTTTGGCCCGTAGTGCATGGATAATTCATGGTCGTGATACTAAATAATATCATTGGCCTGTAGTGCAGGGATGATTTGATGATGTGGATTATTTAAAGTGAGTCTCGTGATAAAATGATGAAAAAATTTTAAATCATAAAAGATAGTAGATTTTATTCTCTACTTGACTCTTTTAATGGATTGCTTGTTCACTGCAGATTTAACTTGATGTCTATTGTATTTTATCGGTTTAACATTGTTGAAGACTAATGATAATTTATTACGCATTATCTTAGTCATAATATTTCTTCTTTGGGCTAGTTGAGCTCACCCTTTCCTTCACCTTTGTTCTCTCTTGAAATGAGAATATATTTGGGGACGAGTCTGGGAGCGGTTTGTGATTCGGATGATAGCATTAGTAGTCCTCACTATTCTGTTAAATAGTGTGACAATAAATGTAATGAGGACTTATTCTGAGAGTGGATATTGTCTAGAAGACAATATTTGTATTAAAACTCATAGCTCTCTTGTTGTATATTAATGATTGTATTTGTATTCTGTACCATGTATCTGGCGACTCAAGATGGGTGATGTATACCTATTTTTGGGGGCGTCACACCTCGCTCCAACTGAATTTTGTATCTTTTTAAGTCGGCTGAGTTAATGGAGTAGTGATTCGAAAAAATCCTTCCTCGAATCTCTAATAATAACCAGCTAAGCCTAGAAAGCTACTTATTTTTGTTACTGACTTTGGTTGCTCCCAACTGTGACTCATATCCTAACCTTGGATAGCACCTCACAATTGCACCTATCAGTTTGCCACCGCACAAATACGGTGTCCTCTACGGAGAGTCTGATTTCGGTGCATTCCACAAAGGAAGTCACCAGATAGAGGCTCGGGTATCAACTCTTGTAGTTGGGTTTTTAACTCCTGAAGTTCAATAGGAGTCATTCGATATGAGGTTTTGGAAATGGGTTTTGTACCAGGGTTCAAGTTCAATACAAAATTTAATTTCACGCTCCGGGGTAGGCCAGAAAGTTCTTCAAGAAATACGTCAAGAAATTTATTAACAACAGAAATATCACTCAAATCTAACTTATTTTTGTTTAAATCGGTGACATGGGCTAAGAAAGCTTGACATCCGTTTTTTAATAAACGAATGACTATGACTTAATATGACAATGATTGACTTTAGTGGTTTAGTTGCTTGAATTAGCATAACAGGTTGGTTAGGAATATGAAAGCTAACGACCTTACGAACACAATCAATTTTAGCATGATGATGTTAAGTTTGTAATATTCAAGAACATAATCAAATTGCAAAAATAAGCGGAAACGTGTAAAAATCAGAGTTTTAAATTTTACAAACCATATACCCGGATCACCCTTTATGCACAATTATTAATTAAACGAAAAGATAAAGAATAAAATCATACCCTTGAAGATCGAGCTTCCTCAGGTACAAGTTCACCTCCAAATCCTTTCGCGTTCAACTTGAATTCGCCGGGTTTGGTTCCTTCCTTTGATCAACGTTAGCCACCCAAGTGTTTGGCCTCTGAGGTGATCCACCAAGAAAGAAGAAGGATTCAAGAAGATGGGTGGTTGGCTAAACCTAGTTTTTCTATCTCTATAAAAAGAAGCGTACTCTCCAACTATTGGAATTATTACGTATATTTAATATATGATATAAGACTCCTCTTATAAAGTTATCAAGTAACCCTATTAAAATAAGGTATTATTTAATTAAACCCTTTTAATTAAAGGGCTCCCTAATCTTATTTAGGATAATTAATTAAACTCCTTTAATTAATTTTCCTCCTAATCTATTAGGAATAAATGAGAGTACTTATATTAAATTAATTCCTAAACTCTTTTAGAAATTAAAATAATAATAATTGTAATAATATTAATAAGACTCCTCTTATTAATTTATATTTAATATTTCTAAAATATTAAATAATAAATATTAAGCTATTTAATTTATTCTATCACCATAGATTAAATTAAATATACATAATATATTATTACGATTATGCCATTAACTTCTTAAATAATTATTCTTCCTTTTATGGTGTGACCCTTTAGGTTCTCCATATTAAACCGGTTGTGAATAAATCAATTAGAACAATTCTAATCTTATTTAAATAAATAAATTAAACAATTAATTTATTTAAATAAATAATATTTATTCTACAATAGAGATAAGCCTCCTAGCGATCAACGACTTTCCGGATAATATAGATTTCAACATTAATCATAAAAGAACCTTTGAGTAAATAGTTACCGTATAATTCAATCCTTCCACCATACAATGTCCCAATTAAATATAAGATATGGAATTCTTTGTCAAGTCTTATTTTATTTAATTATATGTATTTCGACTCTTAAATGCACAACTCAAATAATGCAAATTAGAAACTCCTTTCTAATTTCATTTTGCCTTGGCCAAGGACTTTATCAAATCACATAGGACATTTCTCTTCTTTTAATAGAAGTGGTAGATTCTTTATTGATCATACATTATCTCCATGTACAACTTATTATACCTAAGCATACCCTTTGATATACCCTAAGGGTCTTAAGGAATAAGTCAAAGTATAACTCATCATACACAAGATACTATGATGATCTCAAGTCCAAGGATCACTTGACTACTATCACTACTGAGAATTCCTATTGAAAGCAAGTAAAACTCTATTAGGTATTCCTTAGCGAGCCAACGTTCAATTGAACTTATTCTCTAATAAGCACCTACATACTTGCTTTAGTGTCTTCACACAAATGATCATGAGATCAATCATCCTCATCCAATGAAGCAAGCAACGTATGTACCGATCTATCCGGATTCACTAATCCCCAATTTAGTAATCCAATGATTGGGAACTATTTTAGTTTTAAGCTTTCTAACAATTTAGATCTCATTAGAATGATCATCATCATTATTCTAAAAGCATTGCTTAAAACTATGGGTTTATCACATATTATAAAATAGCATCATGTAGATAATTAAAAGCCTTTAATAAATTAATACTTTTTATTAATAAATGAATAAGATTATTACAAAGTATATGCTTTATCATCAAACATGATTGGCTTGTGTGCATACTACTTTCAATCTCCCACTTGCACTAAAGCCAATCGTCATGGTATCTTATACTCTTCTTCTCTAAGTGATGATTATCCCTTTGTTGGATAAGCTTTAGTTAATGGATATGTAATGTTGTTCATGAGAGTCCACTATCTCTATAGTGATTTCCCATCTTTCAATGATTCTAATAATCAAATGAAAGTGCCACAACACATGTTTAGATCCAAGATGAGACTTAGGAACTATTCCTAGTTCTGTAATGAACTTTTAATCCAAACAATCAACTTGCGACTTCATTTATAGCTATTTACTTTGTCTTTATCACTAAACCAACTCTTTCTTTTGTTTGGAACCTTTTCAATTCACTACACCATCGATCATGGTAACACTTTACCTTAAAGTGAATTTTTTCGTCATCTTAGTGCGTCTCGAAAAACTTGAGTGCGTTAAGCCTCTAGTTTTAATTCGGACCCACCATAAATATGATCACATCCTTAGTACCAAAGAAAGTACTTTAAGATGTTTTCAGCGACTCATAGTGAACTTCTCCATAATATGGTGATAAATCATCGGGTCTCGTACATTTCATTGCATGCATGATTGTCACTTTCATGCGACCTCTCTTTTTCGAGAGTCTGTGGAGACTATTAAGAGAGATACACTCCATAGCTCATCGACATGAGACATCTCTTGGAGTTTGCCATGCTAAACGACTTTAGCATCAAATGAATATCGTTCCTTGGGTTAAGTCAAGCATCCTCTTGTATCTATCTATATAGATTTTATCCCTAATTAAGATACTCTTCCCAAACCATTCATGGAGGAATGTTTAGATAACTTTATCATTCTTGATTGTAGCATTAGTATGTCATTCCTTATTAGTAGTATATCAACATATAATATTAGGAATGTCATGGCGCTCCCACTTATCCCTTTTGTACACACCGAACTCTTACCTCATCGTATGTAATTGGATCATCATCTTCATGATGTGTACCTCATCATCATCATCTATGATGAATCCATACCTCCTAGGTATCTTTGGTACTTATTCAGTTACGATTCGGTTGTGGTACAATAGGTTCATCTATAGGTTCCTCTTATTTGACTTATAGTGTTTTGTGGTTCTTGAACTCTTCAAGATCTATTATCCTCCCACTAGCCCTTGATAATAAACACCTTTATCTTAGAAGGCGGCGTGTATTTCGTAACAAACACCTTTTTGCTAAGTAGGATTATAGAACATATACCCTAAACTTACTTTAGGATGTCCCATAAATCTACACTTGTCAAATCTTGTCCCAAGCTTATCCTTTGAAACCTTTTCACATAGTTGGACAACCCCTTATCTTAACATACTTAAGATTACGAATCCTCCCCCATCCATAACTTTTATGGAGTCTCTTGAAATTTGGATTTTGAGGTTACCATTTTCGTAGATATATCGACCATTTCTAGGACATTATCCCAGAAGGATACTGGAATGTCGGTAAAATCATTATGGACCGCACCATGTCCAACAAGGTACGATTTTTCATTCAGATACATCAATCAATTATTGCGTATCAAGATGTGTCCATTATGAGAAAACCATTTGAGATGATCTAGAAACTTATTGCACAAGTATTTATTCCTTGATCTAATCAAAGAATCTTAATACTTTGTCAATTTGTTTCACTTTTGAATTCTTTGAACCTTTCAAATAATTCACACTTGTATTTCAGCAAATACACACATTCAACTCTTTGAATGATCATCTCCTTTTCTTATACTAGTTTGTTCAATTTGTAAAATTATTTTCACGTAAGTCAAGTATACTAAATCCATTAAGTGATATTCTAGTCCTATACAAAACATTATTATTATAAATAGAACAACAATTGTTCTTAATTATAATACCAAAGATTTCATTGTCCAACAATAAAATAGAAATAATGTTTCCAACGAGAACTGGAATACAATAACAACTTATTGACTTAATAGATTTGCCCGTAGGGATTGCTAAACAATAAGTTTCTATGGCTAATGCAGCAACCTTTGCTTCATTTTCCACACATAGGATTACTTATATTTGTTTAACTTTCTACTTCTACTTGGTCCCTTCATAAATCTATATTTATGATAACCAAAGTCGGTATCCAATACCCAAGTAGAACCGTGACTTAAAGAAAAATTTATTTCAATCATGAACAAAAACTCGTATAATAATTAAGAAACTTCACTAAGCTTCTTTGGTTAGCTCTCGCAAGATGCTTCTCGCAGTTTCTTTCCGGTGTCCGAGGCTTATTGCAGTGGAAGCAAACTCCTTTCTTGCTATCCAGTATCGATTTTGTTCTTATTATCCTTTGTTTATGCCTTTCTATTTACCTTCTTTGAATCGTTCTTCTTTTCGGAAGATCATTTGACCCCTACCGGTAAGACTTGATCTTTCTTGGTTGAAAGTGACTCTCAACATTTTTCAATATGTTAAGCAAATCAAAGAAAGTCGATATCTAGCTTGTTCATATGAAAATTCACAACAATTGTGAAAGGAGTCCGGAGGAGTGAGTGCAAGATCAAATCTTGGCTCAACTCTCCATCCGTGACAAAACCGGTTGTCCTAATTGATCAATCAAATTGATTATGTTAAGAACTTTTTTATCTGCATTTATAGTGCCATTGGCCATTCTAGATCGGAAGAGCTCCTTAGATATCGATATCTATCGACCCCACTTTCCTCACCATCAACTACTTGATGTGCGGGAATATAGTAGGAGCATCCATAGTTTCATGTTATTGTTTGAAGCTCGTTACTCGTGGATGCGAGCATGATGCGTTGAGCCAATCATGCATCATTTTGCCACTTTCTAAAAGTAGCAATCTCTTCCTCAGAGGCATTATGCGCAACCATTGCGAGGATAGGCGTATTAAGGACATAAGATAACTTTTCAACCATGAGAACTATTCTTAAATTCCTTAACCAATCCGCTTAATACGGTCCGGTTAAATAACATCTAATATGTTTATGTTGATAGTAATTAAGACATTGTAAAATTTTGTAAATGAATTTGTATTTAACAACATTTTAACATACATTCTTTTATTAATTACCAAAATAAATTAGGTCTTGTTTTAAATTGGTATCTCTCACTATTTTCTTCAAACTATATTACCCTCACTTATATAGTTCAAGAAAATCTAATTAAAGATTTGCTAGTGAGAATAAGTGTAAGACCCCAACTTATTATTAATGAAATTTAATTTTTCTATTTATTATTTTGAAATAGTAAGGGTTGATTTGATTAATGTGGATAGTTAGAGGTAAAATACGCAAATATTTCAAAATAAGCAAGTGGTTATAAAATATTCATTGTTGTCGAGGAATATTCATTTGGTCGTGGAATATTCGCATCGCTTGAGAATATTAAATGCGACTATGTAGCGATGCATGTGGGCCCCATAACTGAAAGCGATTGGATGAAGAAAACTACAAATATAAGTTGTTTAAAAATAACAGGCGTAGTTATTCTTTATTAATCTTTGTTAAAATACTAAATTGGTTAAAAACAAGAAGATACTGCAGTATTACACCAATTATTGATTCTTACGTAAGAAGACACTACTCAATAATGGTTTACAATAATTGTTCAAGTATTTTATTGATTTAATAATTCTTTGCGTTGATATTTTATATTGTTGTTGTTTGATAATTGTCATTACAAGTATTTTTCATTATCGAAGCAATAATTCATATTATCTGAATAATATTATTAGATAACATTATTGGCAATGTCTAGAAAGTTCTATCTAAGAAGAGGTTTGGTCACCTAATTGCGCGCCAGTAAGGAGAAATTCTTATTGGAAAGCCCCCTCTTTCCTGAGGGCGTCTCGATTGTCAATATTGTGATTCTGTAATATTATTTGTGAATAATTAATTATTGATTCATATGATGAGGAAAATATTGATTTTATGTGGATATAGATGGAGAAAAATTTTAATGTGACAATTGTTGAAAATTGAAATTTTATCTTTTTCTGATAAAATAATTCATTTAAATATATTATTATATTTTAATAATATAATAATGGTGATATTTTTACAACGAATGTGGGATATATGAGTATACGAGGAGGAGGAGTATTTTTGTTGCAATAAATGTTTAAAACATGTTAAACATGTCGGTGGACCCCATTTATTGAGTGAAATTTGATTATAGCTTGTAAAATCGCTTCGTTTGTGGATTTTGGTCAATTTCATTTGGAATTTGGAAAACTTTCTTCGCAAAGTTGTTGAGAATTGAATTTCCTATAAAACTCCGGAGATTCGAATTTTTTGATAAAAGGGCTATTTATTGTGAATTATTGAAGTTTGAAGCTCAAAATAATTGATTTTGGAAGTTTTAATTATTTAAATTAAGAAAAACGTTTTTAATGTTTTGTCACATGGTGGTGATGTCTTGGACCAAATTAGTGGGTAGGAAATTTGAAAAATAATATTATTAATTTATTAAATTTTCGCGCTTTTCATGTTTCTAAGCATTTTCTATAAATAGGGTGCTTAGGTTAGAATTGAAAATCACACCGAAACTGAAGTTTTTCTCTCTATATTATCGAGCGTATTCTTGTCGAGTATTTTGAGTATACTTTGAGTATTGCTATACGGTGCAAGTCCAAGTCATAGCCTATATCCAGGTGTTTCATTTTAAAAGACCGATCTTTTCGAGGTAAGGGATATTATTTTGTTTCAGAATGATATTATTTCTTGATATCATTATTCAAATATTGATCTGAAGTTTTTATCAAATTTGGAACTTTTGGTGTGTTGAGTTCTTATTCACGATATGGCCTTTATTCACGATATCGACACTTATATTCACGAAAGTACTAAGACTATTCATCGAAAAATGAAAAATTTTCTTTTCGTCCAAAATATCTATTACGGATACTAGCTTTGATTGTATCCATGTTTTGATCATTCTTGAATTTTACACCACTATGATTATTTTTGAGGTATTTTGGAGGTGGATAAAACAAAAGTACGAATCCTTAATCCTTAATCCTTGTCATTTTGTTTCATTGGATTCGTTTCTTTAAAAATATTTTCATCATCTTCGGTCTTAAATGATGATATTATTGAATATCTTTGGCCCGTAGTGCAAAGATGAATGATTCTGAAGAATATCTTTGGTCAGTAGTGCAAAGATGAGCAGTGTTTAGATGAACATGATTAATCGATGAATATCTTTGCTTTTGTAGTGCAAAGATGAATATTTGATTCCAGATGTATATTGATTGATGTTCTGGGATAAAAGATAGAGCGATGAACTTTTAAATTCATACATAGAAGATAGTAGTTTGCATTCTCTACTTAACTCTTCTAATGAATTATTATTTCGGCCATGAATATTGATTTAAAATTTGTTGTCTATTGTATTCTATTAGAATTTTTCCTGTTGAAGACTAACTCAGTAATTTGTTGTATATTATCTTAGTCATAATATTCTTTCTTGGGCTAGTTGAGCTCACCCTTTTCCTTTTGTTCCATTTTTCTTCTCGGGGAGGCGAGAATATAAGCGAAATTTAGTGGGGGTATGGAATGAAAGTTTTAGAGAGAGTTGTTTAGTAGTCCTCACCATTTTGTAAAATAATGTATCAATAAATGTGATGAGGATTTATTTGAGTTTAGATATTGTCTAGAAGATAATATTTGTATTCAAACTCATAGTTTTATTGTTGTAATAATAAAGTTGTAGTTGTTTATGTACCATGTATTGACAACTCAGAATGGGTGATGTATACCTATTTTGGGGGCGTCACGGTTGGTATCGAGCTTAGGGATATGATCTCTGGCGGAGATCGGGAATAGAACTAGGAGGGAGAGGCGAGTAAATCCTTCGCTAGTGTGTCCTACCTAAGCTTATTTGTTAGTTGGTCAAGATATAGAGATATTATGTGATATATTGATTTCCTTAATTAACCCTTATTTTATGACGAAGATTTGAGAATGTCAACTCGAGAATATTAACAATGGAAATGAGACGAGTGGACGCCTTTGTACTCACCAACGAGGAGAACGTGCAACAGTGGCAATGTTCCTCCGTGAACAACACCATTGAGGAGATGATGAACGAGGGATGTTTAGAAGTTTTTGCGATTCATGCAAAATCGCAGACGAGGAGACTCGTGTTCAAAATACAGGAGGAAATGATAGCAATTCACGGGTTGTCACAACCAAGCGATTCAAAGAGTTGGGACCACCGAATTTAAGGGAAAGCGAGATCCGATCATGGCGGAAACACGGGTCAAGCAAATTACCAAGATATTCGATGTCTTGGGATGCGCGGAGGAATAGAAGGTTCCATTCGCCACCTTTTATGTTCGTGGCGAAAGGAGACTCTTGGTGGGAGTCTGCGTGAAGCGTACCCATCCAAATTTCGCACTCAACATGTCTTGGGAGACATTTTGAATTATTTAATGACAAATACTTTCACGAAAGTGTTCGGCTATATGAAGGAAGTGGAGTTCATCGATTAGAACAAAAAAACATACGATTGTCTCTCGACGAGGCAAAGTTTGCGAGTTATCCGAGTTTGCACCTCATTTGGTGGAGAATGAGGAACGCATGACGCGGATGTTTTTGAGAGGTTTGAAACCCGGAGATACGACAATATCTCATTTCTCATAAATTTTCTCTCTATTCGGATGTTGTTACTTGAGTCTCAATTGTTAAAGCGAGATAACGAGTATGTTCAACCGAGGGACCATAACCAGGATCGTACCGTAGATAGCAAATCAGTGAGTAATGATAACCAATGGAGAAAGAAACAGACGGACAAAAATGGTAACCACTCTGGTGGTAATCATGGCCATGAAAATAAAAGAAGCGAGTCAAGAGGAGATTTTAAAAAGAGGAGATTTAGCATCAAATGTGATAAATTAACATCTTAAATACTTAATACTTGCCTTGTGGTGACACAACAAACTCATATTAAATATTTAATACTCTATTAATTTTATCATGCTAGAAGGCGACGTTCGATATTCCAAATATCTTTGAACGCTTAGGACTTAATATAAAAAAATTGAGGGGTTTGTTATTAATTTGTCTCATCTTGTTTTTATACAGCATTTATATATATATATATAAAATACGCGTTATATTAATGAACATGCGAAGCATGTTTGCATAATATATAATATATATAGTATAAGCATGCACATATAGAATACTATATTCTACCCGAATTGATTATGGACTTTTATTCTAGTTTAGTTCACTAGAGCCACCAAGTGAACCAAAAGGTCAAACCCTAGGGGTGCAAGAAATAATATTTAAATATAACTATTACATTTAAACCCGGGCTCCATTACAAGCGGGTCTTCAAGCTCCTTGCTCCTTCGATCTCCAATTTTCAAAATTAATTCTAACTATTCTATTACAAAACTATTTAAAATAAATAGAAACCTTGATCGTAAATCGAGGGAAGTACATGGGAGGAGATAGAATTTACATTGAAAAATTAGAGAAGGCGAGTACTTGAGACCCCATTTAATAAAACCCATACATTCATGCATCCAACTAAAATAAAATCCAATCACATTGTTGATAGTCCATAATCAATCCCATTTATTATCATACACATCATTATATGCATCAATAAATAACATTCATTATATGAATAATAAACATTTAATATATATATTGATATCATTTAATGGGCAAATTTAGTTAGTATAAAATTTAATTTGAATCAAAATAAACTCCTTTATTTTAATCCAAATTTAAATTAAAATAAAACTATTTTATTTTAATTTATCCAATTTTGAATAAAATAAACTATTTTATTTTAATCAAAATCTTTAATCAAAATAAACTCCTTTATTTTAATTAATTATGGAATCCAATTCCATGTAAAAAAAAAATTTATTAAAGGAAACACGAATTTTCTTTCCTATTCACAAATAAACACTTTTATTTTGAATAATATGAAATCTTATTTCATATCTAAATAAACTCTTTTATTTAAGGAAATTAGGATTCTCTTTTCTATTCACAAATAAACTCTTTTATTTTGAATAATATGAAATCTTATTTCATATCTAAATAAACTCCTTTATTTAAGGAAACATGGAATCCAATTTCAACTCCAATTAGTTATCATGGAATCCAATTCCAACTCTAATTAGTTAGCATGAAATTTAATTTTAAAATTAAAATAAACTTTTTATTTTAAGATTAAAATAAACTTTTATTTTAAAATTAAAATAAACTTTTATTTTAATTATAAAATTATTAATATATATATAATATATATATATATATATATTTGTCATATAAAATAAACTTTTTATATATATTACCGAAATATATATAAACTTTTAATGATTCACGTGGTCTTAATATCTTGCAAGGCAGATCACCTTTTTGAAAAGAAGGAAACTTAATATATATAAGAATCACATTCATTGGAGCAATCATTGGAGCAATCACGTCAATATGAGAATCCCTTGAATTCGGAAAATAAAAAAATTCGGTATAAAAAAACTGTTTTCGGATCACGTGAATTTCATGGTATTTAGCTACGTGAATTTCATGGTACTTAGCCACGAATTCTGTATAAAAAAAAAAAACTGTTTCCGAAAACAGTTTTTTATTTTTTTTTTTTTTATTTTATACAACAAAATTATGCCCAATTAAATTATTCTAAACACATATCAATATACATATCAAATATGAACAATTAATAATTTGCATAAAGGTTTGGCTCTGATGCCACTGTTAAGTTTGTAATATTCAAGAACGCAATCAAATTGCAAAAATAAGTGGAAACGTGTAAAAATCAGAGTTTTAAATTTTACAAACCATATACCCGGATCACCCTTTATGCACAATTATTAATTAAACGAAAAGATAAAGAATAAAATCATACCCTTGAAGATCGAGCTTCCTCAGGTACAAGTTCACCTCCAAATCCTTTCGCGTTCAACTTGAATTCACCGGGTTTGGTTCCTTTCTTTGATCAACGTTAGCCACCCAAGTGTTTGGCCTCTAGAGGTGATCCACCAAGAAAGAAGAAGGATTCAAGAAGATGGGTGGTTGGCTAAACCCTAGTTTTTCTATCTCTATAGAAAAAGAAGCGTACTCTCCAACTATTGAAATTATTACGTATATTTAATATATGATATAAGACTCCTCTTATAAAGATATCAAGTAACCCTATTAAAATAAGGTATTATTTAATTAAACCCTTTTAATTAAAGGGGCTCCCTAATCTTATTAGGGATAATTAATTAAACTCCTTTAATTAATTTTCCCTCCTAATCCTATTAGGAATAAATGAGAGTACTTATATTAAATTAATTCCTAAACTCTTTTAGAAATTAAAATAATAATAATTGTAATAATATTAATAAGACTCCTCTTATTAATTTATATTTAATATTTCTAAAATATTAAATAATAAATATTAAGCTATTTAATTTATTCTATCACCATAGATTAAATTAAATATACATAACATATTATTACGATTATGCCATTAACTTCTTAAATAATTATTCTTCCTTTTTATGGTGTGACCCTTTAGGTTCTCCATATTAAACCGGTTGTGAATAAATCAATTAGAACAATTCTAATCTTATTTAAATAAATAAATTAAACAATTAATTTATTTAAATAAATAATATTTATTCTACAATAAGGATAAGCCTCCTAGCGATCAACGACTTTCCAGATAATATAGATTTCAACATTAATCATAAAAAACCTTTGAGTAAATAGTTACCGACAATTCAATCCTTCCACCATACAATGTCCCAATTAAATATAAGGCATTGGAATGGAATTATCGTCAAGTCTTATTTTATTTAATTATATGTATTTCGACTCTTAAATGCACAACTCCAAATAATGCAAATTAGAAACTCCTTTCTAATTTCATTACGCCAAGGACGAGGATCTCTTGGGTTGTCATTTATCAAATCACATAGGACATTTCTCTTCTTTTAATAAATGGTAGATTCTTTATTGATCATACATTATCTCCATGTATACAACTTATTATACCTAAGCATACCCTTTGATATACCCTAAGGGTTTTAAGGAATAAGTCAAAGTATAACTCATCATACACAAGATACTATGATGATCTCAAGTCCAAGGATCACTTAGACTACTATCACTACAGAATTCCTATTGATGTGCAAGTAAAACTCCATTAGGTATTCCTTAATGAGCCAACGTTCAAATGAACTTATTCTCTAATAAGCACCTACATACTTGCTTTAGTGTCTCCACACAAATGATCATGAGATCGATCATCCTCATCCAATGAGCAAGCAACGTATGTACCAATCTATCCGGATTCACTAATCCCCAATTTAGTAATCTAATGATTGGGAACTATTTTAGTTTTAAGCTTTCTAAGAATTTAGATCTCATTAGAATGATCATCATCATTATTCTAAAAGCATTGCTTAAAACTTTGGGTTTATCACATATTATAAAATAACATCATGTAGATAATTAAAAGCCTTTAATAAATTAATACTTTTTATTAATAAATGAATAAGATTGTTACAAAGTATATGCTTTATCATCAAACATGATTGGCTTGTGTACATACTACTTTCAGATGAGTAGTTAACCAATCAATCCCTAAAATCACATCAAATGCAAGTATTTTCAAAGAGATGAGATCAACAGGTAATGTGAGGGTTTCGATTTGAATCAAACAAGATTTATAAATGGTGGATGTAATGAAGGTTTCTCCCAACGAAGTTTCAACCGATAAGTCGAAGTCCAATTTCTTCGGAGTCAAGTTTAAACGTTGAGCACAAGCAGGTGAAATAAAAGAATGGGTAGAACCGGTATCAAATAAGGTATAGACTTCGGAAGAGTTTATGATTAACTTACTCGTGATAACTTTATTCGGGTTTCTCGCTTTTTGGAAAGTCACAAAAAACGCTCTCCCTTGAACCACCGACTTTGACTTGTCTGGGACAGCCTTTGGTGTCACCATCCCAGCTGTACTTAACTTCGCTGCATGATAAAATTGAGCTAAGTGACCTTCCTTTCCACAATTGTAACACACTTTGGGTTGTTGTGTCCAGTTCGAACTGATGTATCCCTCCTGTCCGCATTTGTAGCATACGACCGGTGGTCGTTCTCCTTCTTTAGAAATGGGTGTTGGTTCTGCTGCCGATGTCTTTTCGTTATTGTTGAATCTTCTCTTCTTAAAGTTGTTCCCACTTAGTTCTCCTCTCCTATTATCTTGGCCATGATTACCACTGAAGTGGTTACCATTTCTGGCATGATAATTTCCTCCACGATGGTTATCATTGTTCCAATGGCCGTTGCCACCGGTACAATGATTGTTGGTTGTTGTCTTTTGGTTGAACTGACTCATTATCGCGCTTCAATAACTGAGCTCTATTCACAACATTTGAATACAAACAAAGTTTGTGAGAAATGAGGTATTGACGAATTTCAGGCTTCAAACCTCGCAGAAACATTCGTGTCATTCACTCCTCATTATCTACCAAATGGGATGCAAACCGAGATAACTCTGTAAACTTTGCCTCGTATTGCGATACAGTCATGTTGTTCTATTCCAATTTGATGAATTCCACCTCCTTCATGTGACGAATACTTTCTGGAAAATACTTTTCGTTGAACAATTCCTGGAACTTCTCACAAGACATCTTAAGTGCGGATAAATGAGTACGTTTTACAGATTCCCACTAGTAATCTGCCTCTCAGCGCAACATAAAGGTGGTGAATGGAATCTTTTGCTCTCCAGTGCATCCCAAGACATCAAATATATTGGTAATACACTTAATCCATGCCTCTGCCTTAAGTGGCTCTGGCTTTCCTAAAAACTCTGGCGGTCCCAACTCCTTAAATTACTTAGCAGTGACCAGCCGTGAGTTATCATTGTTTCCATCTGCATTTTGAACAGGAGTCTCTCTCGTTTGGTGTTGTATGAATTGTAGAAAGCTTCTAAATATCACATCGTTCATCATTTGGTCGGTGTGGTTGTTTACATAAGGATTATTACCTTCTTGATGCAGATTATCTTGGTTATTGATTGGCGGTGTCTCGATGGTTGCATGTGCTCCATTGCTTATCTCAAAAATTTTAGATGTCATTATCAAATAATGCCACAAAACAAGGGTTAATTTAATTAAATTGATATGCCACATATTATCCCTATATTCCGACCGACCAATTAAATAACAAATAAGCTTAGGTATGACATAATATCGAAGGTTTTTACTTGTCTCTCCCCTCCTAGTTCTAACCTCAGATCTACGTTAGAGATCATATCTCTCAGCTCTAAGCTTTGATACCAACTGCGACGCCCCCAAAATAGGTTTACACAACCCATTCTGAGTCGCCAAATACATGGTACAGAATTCAACTACAAATTTCATTTATACAACTATTAATTATCGTGTAAAATACGACAAAACATGCGCTGTGAGTTTTAATACAAATATTGTCTTGTAAACAATATCCAAACTCAAATAAAATCCTCATTACAATTATTGTCACACTATTTTACAAAATAGTGAGGATTACTAAAATAACCATCTTGGACCATTACTCCACCCTCGACTAGTCCCAGCTACATTCTCTCCTCCTGAGAAGAATAATGGAACCAAAAGGAAAATGGTGAGCTCAACTAGCCCAATAAAGAATATTATGACTAAGATAATGTAGAACAAATTATTCTTAGTCCTTAACAGAAAAAAATCTGATAGAATACAATAGACAACAAGTTTTAGATCAACATCTGTAGCAGAAATATCACTCCATTAGAAGAGTCGATGTCTACTATCTTCTATGATTTAAAAGTTCATCATCAATATTTTATCCTTGTAACACCAATTAATAAATATTTCAAATCAACGAATTATCCGTGCACTACGGGCCAAGAATATTCGTTTGTATCACCAGTGGTCATGATCATGCCAAACAACTGTCCATCTATGCACTACGGGCCAAAGAGGACTTTCACCCAATCATTTGTCTGTAACATTACAGGTCATAATTATACCAACACACAATTCCTGGTCATAATCATATCAATCAACAGTCCATCTATGCATTACGGGTCAAAGATGACTTTCACCACAATATAAGCATGAGGATGATGACAATGATATAAGAAATTAATTAAGTGAGATCAAGGATAAATATTAGAGATTTATAATTCAATTTATCCAGAGTTCAAGAATGTCCAAATTGTCAACATGATAATGAATTGTGGAGAAAAATTCAAGAATGATATTCATGTAAAAATAATTTGGACAAAAAAGAAACTAATTTTGTCGTGAATAGTACCCCGTGAATAATACCCCGAGTGAATAGTACCCCGTGAATAGTACTCCGAGTAAATAGTACCTGAGTAAATAATACCTCATGAATAGTATTTTGAGTGAATAGTACCCCGAATGAAAATATTGAAATTTAATAAAAATGTTCAGACCAATATTCCAATGAAACGTTAGTAGATGAAGCGCAAAACTCAAGAATATTCTACTAATTTCAGAGATTATAGAAGTAATACTTACCATAGTAAATTTAGATTTAAGAATATGAAAAGAAATAATATACGAAATTGCAAATGGATTTTCACCATTCATGCAGTGTAATCGTGAGATGATCTTTTCCACAAATAAAGAATGAGTATGAAAGGTTATTTACCATGCATGCGGTAATCCGCGTAGACGGATTATTCTCACAAATTAAAGAATGAATACAAATGGTTATTCACCATGCACGCGGTAATCCGCGTAGACGGGTTACTCCCGCAGATTAATAAATATAGAATATAAAAATAATATCCTTTATTTTAGTATGAATTGGATATTGCACTAATGAAGTAACAAAATATTTTTTTTTTCCTCTATAATTTATCTCTATAGTTTTAATGAATTTATAAGAAAGAAAGTTTGGATAGAGAATGAAGGAGTGAGTCAGAGAGAGAGTCGTAGGAGAACGAGATTTCGCGAGAGGAAAAAAAGTCCATTGATTTGTAAGGAAAAAGGGGTAAGAATTTTAAAAAATAATAATACCCAAAATGATTTACTTTCCGGCGTTCGGTAAGTTGTTAATAGGTTGGATGTAGCCGAAGATTTACTCAAGAAAGTAGAATACAACCAAACCTGACAATGCAAGATCCAACTTCCAAACCCATGACCTACTAACCAATAAAAAAACCAAATACCACTTCACACTCAATCCCCAAAATACCCTTCCCTTCACCCAGACAAAACCAGTCAACCCCACCAAGGTCTCTCCATTTCTCCCTCACTTCAACAAAACCCCCTCTCTCCGATCCCTGCTCCGCTCCAATGGATTCCCCGCCCATCTACCGTCTACCCCGAGACACCCTCCACCAGATCTTCTCTCACCTCCCCCTTCGCCAAATCGCCATCTCCAAATCCGTCTGCAAATTCTTCAACCAAACCCTCTCCTCCTCTTCCTTCACCCGCCTCATCTCAGCAGTACAGCCGCCTCTCCAGTTCCTTGCCCTCCGCCCTCCCCACCGCCACGTGTCTCCCCATCCCACCCTCCACGTCTTCGACCCCGACCTCAATCAGTGGCTCAGATTTCCCCTCTCGTTCCTTCCCTTCCGATCCCACCAACCTGTAGCGTCCTCACTCGGACTCGTCTACCTCTGGGCCGACTCGGACGATTGTTCCAATAAATCGCTCCTCGTCTGTAACCCCTTAGCTCGGAGCTTTAAAATTCTCCCACAGCTCGGCTCGGCTTGGTCCCGTCACGGCTCGGTCCTCGTTGGCGCGCCGAATAAAGTCCTCGTCTTGACTGAGCTTGCCGCTCTGTACTTCTCTGGCTCTGATAATTGGCTCAAGTTTTCATCGAATTTACCATCTAAGCCACGAAGCCCTATTTTGATTTCGAATTCTGTACTCGCCCTATGCGACGTCGGATCGCCATGGCGATCCCAGTGGAAGCTCTTTAAAATCACATTGGATTCCCTTCAATCTTCACAGCCATGGACAAGCCTGGAAAAGCACGAATGGGGCGATGTGTTTGATATACTGAAACGACCGCGTTTAGTGAAAGGAATAGGGAACAGAATTCTGATGATTGGGGGATTGAAGTCTTCTTTCTCAATGAATTCTTCATGTTCAACGATTTTGATATTGAGGTTGGATTTGGAAACCCTTGAGTGGGATGAAGCTGGGCGAATGCCGGTGGAAATGTTCCGTTGTTTCCAGGAATCCAGCAAGTTTAAAGTGTTTGGAGGCGGAAATAGGGTTTGCTTTTCAGCCAAAAGGATTGGGAAATTAGCATTGTGGGATAATTCGGTGGAAGCTGGAAAAGCAGAGTGGAAATGGATTGTTGGCGTGCCCGGGAATGGGGATGGGCTTTTTCGTGGATTTCTGTTCGAAGCTTGGCTCTCTGCTTCACCTTAAATGGAGGTGTGGTAAATTTATTTTTGTGTTCCCAATTCAATTGTTGTATTAGTATTAATTTTCAATATTTGTTGTGATTTGACATAAACGAAAGTTTCATATTTGTTGTGTTATAAAAAGAATTAAATGTATATGGTTAATGATCATATTCTTTTTTGTGACTTTTGTGTTTTATGTGGAATATAGTTTTAGTTTACAATAAAGTATAGAAGCTATATACTCCAAATTAATGTTACCTATATGGTGGCTTCATCTATTGTGGTTTACCCATTACTCTGTTTCTTTGATTTTTATTTTAATGAATTAACGTATGTGGTTTATATTGATCTATTTAAAAATTCTTTATTATTGTCTATTCAAGTGGTTTAGATGTAACTTTTAAAGAGATCTAGTATAGAAGCCTACATCCGTCTTCTTCCTTTTTACATGTCATGTTAGCACTTTCAAAACTGTGGTAATGGTTTTAATTACCACATCACGAAAGTGGAGTACATTTGATTCGCTAATGCGGAACTGGACATGGCTACTACTGGAAAGTGCAAACAATATTAGTTAATTAAACATAATATTATTTATGGATAAATTGATTATAATGAGATTATTTGAATTATTAGGTGTCTAGGTTAATTAGGCTGTTTAAGTATTTTTTTTAATCTATTTTTCTGTTATAAATTGCTTAAACAATAGAGTTGTTTCAGTAAAAGGATAGTTATCTTGTACTTGTATTAAAGTTTTACTTTGTTCCCAGGTATTAAGTTTTTTATGCAAGTATTGAACTCCCCATAGTCTAATTGTTGAGTTGATTATTAATTTGAGAGTGAGACTGGTGTGACTTGTGTCATTGCGGCCTTCGGACATAGTTCTTCTCCCCCTTTCCCTTTTTTCTTCTCTTTTAACCCTTCCTAGTCCTTCTAAAGAATCTAAACCTTGTCCTACATAATAGTGGTAATAGAGCTAAATCTGGTACTACTTGAAATCTTGATTTTCCACCTCCATACCTATCACCATTCACCACCTTAGTGTTTCCCACCCTTATATCATATTCAAGCAACCTAGGCCCCAACTTTATCCAAATTCACATATAATCTTTAACTAAATCAATTCTAAATATTCAATGTATCAAAATAATAAAGTACATTAATATTTATAATACTCCTATACAACTTTCCTAGCCTAAATTGGACTCTAATAAGATAACCACAAATTAATAAGACAATTGCAAATAAAAGAAATTAATTAAAATACAACTTCTATCCCACAGGCTTCCAAAGCCTCTTATATTATTCCAACTAATTTTCACGGCCTCTTCCCTACATTAGTTCTCTTTCGTCGAGAAAAACACGAGCCCGTCGAGTTAAAAACATCGACACAAAAATAAGCACACTGGATTTATTTGCAAGCTGGAAATTTAGCATGTCGATAGCACAAGTAGGAGTGAACTTGGTATTGCCTTTGATAAACGAATAAATATTAGCACGAGCATCATGTTGTGCATGACGATTCCATAAGCCATGTAGCCCAAAGATAATGTGACAAACCTTAAGGGGTAAAACATCACACATAACGGTATCCTTAATCTTGTCAACAAAAAATGTAACCAAACACCTCTGGATAATCCGCAACTTTGTATTGGTAACCCATGCAACATCATACGATTCCGGGTGAAACTCAACTTTTAACCCAAGTTTCTTAACTGCTTCCTCAGAGATAATATCCGTACAACTATACAATTCCCAGTATCAATCACAAGAGAGCACACCTGCTCCGCACATTTGACTCTCGTTTGAAAAATTCGTCCATGATGAATTTTAGGATCATCCTTATATTTCCGGGCAACAAGTAAAGGTCGAAGAATACCTAACATTTTTTCAAATGAGCATCAACTTCTAAATCTTGCTCATCGAGGCTCATATTCATCGTCTATCAGCTTACAAACCTCTTCGTTTAAGTCAGCTTTCCCGTACACTTTGTCAACAATAGCAAGCTGCCTAGAGGGAGAAAAGACAACATTCATCTTCTCCTTCGGAGAAGAACACTTGAAGGACATGTGACCAAAACCACGACAGTTATAGCACCTAAACGTATGGTTGTTGCTAGCATTAGAAGAACCTGGGTACGATTAGGACTGCTAGTACCTGAAGGACTTGTTGACGATCTTTCCATTGGTCTGCTTAAAACATGCTCCACCTAAGTTCGAGTTTGGACTTGTATTGGAGGCTTAACATAATTCTTTTTCAAATTATCCTCTACTTAGGTGGCAACTTGAACAACATCATCCAAGAGACACCACCTGCAATCTCCATATTCAATTCTCGACGGTACATGGAGATTAAAACTTCTTCAACCTAACAAAATTCATATTGTGTAACTAAACTGTAGAACATTGAAATATACTCGGTTACAGATTTACTTTCTTGTACCAACTCAATTAACTGCAAATATGCTCGCTGCTTATATATGTAAAGTATATTGTTCAAGTTAGAGTTGTTGTATGAGTTGTTCGTTTGTTAAGAGTATATAACCTGTCCCACATCGAATAGCTTGAAAAAGTATGTCTAGTATGTAATTACTAGGGTTAACTCTGCTCATTGAAAATTGGTTTTTGGTTAGAGAGTTTGATGTTTTTTGTGTGCGCTAGATTTGGGACCGTTTTATAAAATCTAATGTGGTACCAAACATGTCATACCCTTGGGTAACTTACCCTTTTGCTGTTCATTTTTCAAGTGTCAAAATTACCCATTTCTTAACTAATAGTAATTTATCAGTTGGGCCAATAGTTGTTCATAGTTTACTAGTTTTATTCTGAGTTTGTTGTTCTGGACTAGCCTTGTGTGGATTTCAGATTCATCATGTCCACGTGCAACCCTCAATACGTTGGGTTACACGTAAGGTCCCACATTTAATACCTTGAGAAAGTATAACTAGTATATAATGATTACAGTCAACTCTTGTTATTGCCAATTGGTTTTGGATTAGAGAGTTTCTTTATATATTAGATTTGGGCTCATTTTATGAATCTAACATCTTCAAACAACTTCAACAAAAGTCATTCAATTTGAGGGGAAAGAGAGTAAAAGAAAAGAAAGAAAAAGTAAAAAAATACTCTTTTTGGTTAGGTTGTTATGGCACAAGGAGCTTGAAAGACTTGAAGTACCTATTCAGTCTCTTTGTGCTAACCTAGGAGCTAAAGAAGGATAAGAACCTCTTGGATTGTGAAGAAAAAAAAAGTTGAGGTTTTTGAGCAGTTTAGAGAGATGATCAAAGAGTCATATGAAGACAGCTGAAATTGAAGAACTGAACAAGAATGATGAGATATTGGTGAAAGGCATTAGCTCAAAAGCGGTACTATATCAAGACATCAATTTTGACATCAATGACAACTCATATTTCAGTTTATTTAGTTTACTCATTCATACACTAATTTTAAATTTCTGTTTATAAGAATGCTTAATGCCTAAATTCTCTCATGTTGATAGTCTTTTACTTTTTTTTATATAAAAATAATAATGATATCCTAGAACATATGTTCTATAGGAATTAGGAAATGAAACTTTCCATAAAGAATTTTTGTCAGCATTCAGAAAATTGCTAAGTGGCAAAGAGAGCTTCGAGCGATGCGAACATTTATTACTTGAATTCGATCTAACTCGAATTGAATTATATTCAAACTACTCGCGAATTTCGAATTCAAGCTCGTTTTCGTATAGTAAGTAGCTTTATAATACATACAATTACCAAATTGAACTTGTTATTTTACTTAGAAATTTGAAAATATATTTAAATTACACTTTACAAATAAAAAATACAATTAAAATTAAAAAAAATAATTAAAAATAATAATTATTTATTATAATTTTATTAAATTGTGCATATATTATAAGAGAATGTATCGAGTATCTATTAAATATGTATCGAATCATGATCAAGAATTCGAATAGTTTGAATCCTAAACGAGTCGAGTATAACGTTGCTCAGATTCTACTCGTATTTTTATTCAAACTATTTTTTGGGCTTAGATTTGGATCATATTTTTAATAAATCCGAATCTCGCTCACATTTTTTTGAATCGAGCCCAAATTATTTGGTTCAATTTACAGCCTTACGCCTAGGCCTGCATGGCTTAGGTGTCTCCTCTAGGTGGTGTAGTTTTAGTATTATTTTTTATATTTATAATAAAACTAAAGTTATTCTTTTGTATATGTAATAAAATTAAAGTTGTATATGTTAAAAGTAAAAGTTTTGGGATTGATTTAAAACATTAGGCCAAGGTTGGACAGTGCCTAGACCTTCTTTTAGAACATTGATTTTTTGTTAATATTTTTTTCATCAGTTTGTCATGTTACCTGTTGTTTTGGTGTATTGGTTGTAAAAGTTGTGGTATTTTTACTGAACTTTTTTTAAAGGTACTCGTGGGAATTGGTTGTCCAAATTTTGCAACGAGTCTCTTGCTATAGACAAGATAGATTAAATAAATTTTCAATGTGCAAGGAAAGAAAAATGATATAACCTGGAAGCATAGCAGCTGTGTTATTATGTACATCTAGAATAGATTATTACGCCGATCCTTTTAATTATAGTATAAAGTACATGTAGAATAGATTATTATGTCGGTCCTTTTAATTATAGTTATATATTTTTTAGTCCCCAACTAATTTATAAGATAGAAGGCTTGTTGAGTTCTGATGTTCTCTGAATCATATTTTTATGTTTGCGAAGGTGGTTATTGCAGGGTATTTTAAATTGTAGAGGGGTTGTATTTTGAATAGTTTGCTCAGTTTAGGAGGGTATTTTGAATTATTTTTTTATTAGGTCTTTTTATTTCCGAATATGGGGATCTGAGTTTTTAAAAATTTCTGGCATGAATTCTAATTGAAGGGAGGGGGGGGTAATCAGGGTGAAAAGTTATATTTTCAGGTTGGCTTCAAAGAGAGCTACCGTTTAGGGTTTCCTACTAATTTCTTCTTATTTCTAATGCTCTGCTTTGGTTATAGAGTTATAGGTGATTTGACAAACTTCTATAGGTAACTCTCTGGTTTCTACTGCTATTTTTCTTCTTTGTTACTTCATTGCACCAGAAGAAGCCTAGCTTGGCAGGAGTAAATAAAATGTGCAATAAGGTATAAACATTTTTATTGATGCTTGTCAAGTTATCATGGTCTTATAAAGCAGTTTTCATAATCCTAGACCTATCTGTAGCTAGGGTTGCAAAACTTTTGAAATGATTTCATTGGCAATTTGTCTTTTAAAATTCCGTATATTGACAAATTATGGGGTTGATTGTAGCCTAATTGGTAGACGCATTAGTATTTCAAGTACTGCCAGACATTTTGTGAAGTTCTTGTATTGTGAGCCTCAATTGAGAATTTGAGATATTTGCAGGCTTCTGTCTGCCTCTTCCCCAGAAATCAATATACTCCTTCCATATCACAATAGAATTCCATTTGTAAAATTTGTGAATATTAATGATATTTTTTGTTTCATGTATTCCCTTAAAATAATAAGTTGGTTTGTAGTGTAGTATGACAATGATATCATGACCGACAAACTTGACAACATTGCGTGGTTTCGTAGTTTGTACTACTGTAACTAAAAAGTCTTTCAGTGGAACAGAAAAATGGCAAATGAAACCTTTTTTTGTTTGTTTGTTTGTTTTTGAAGCGGGAGGGATTTTTATTTAATAGTTTTGGGTGTTAAATGTTGTACCCATATCCAACACCAGCAATGTACTGGGCCAAGTAGGCCAATAGTGGAGGTTAATTGTTGAGTTAAATGCACTCTGCGTCCCCCAAGTTTATTCTGTTTTGCATATTATATCTTACACTTCAAAACGTGACATTTTGAATTTCGTACTTTTAGCAAACAGACACATAACACCCTCCGATCCAAAATATGTCGCTAAAAGTGCAAAATTTGTCACTTTTAAACACTAATCCTGTCATTTTTAGCGGCGGAATTTGGATTGGAGGGTATTGTTATGCGTCGGTTTGTTAAAAGTGCGGGATGTAAAATGTTACGTTTTGAAGAATAAGATCTAATATGCATACTAGGGTAAACTTAAACTTAGGGGATGCAAAGTTTATTTAATTCTTACTTGGGTGTAGATTCAAACCTGTGAGGCTGTGACCTAGAGCAGAGTAAAGGTTCTTTGTCACTAGGCTATCAGTTTTTACATCTATATGAATAGAATTGGTAATACAAGAACTGCTAATACAGGACAAGCTCACTATAAAACATAGTTACTCCATATAAATCTGCCTGTAAATTTTTCTTTTTGAAGCTTTTTCCCTTTTCCTAAAATGCCCTTCGGTATGTTATATGTTCAGTAACCTATTACTATTAGTGAGATCATAACGGGTTGGTGGGCCTTGATTCATTCTAAACACATCTTTAGTTCAGCTATCGGCCTTTCAATTTTTGTCGCGTGGTATTAGCCATCTCGTGTGAGGTGCATCTCGTACGATATGAGGTTTATACGCTTGCATTTTTTGACCATAATTAACATTCCGTCCGTCTTAGAAATAAGGGTGTAAATAAATCGAGTCGATCTGATTATTGAGTTGTTCAGATTTAGTTCATAAAATTTATCGAGTATAAAATAAGGTTTAATTGAGGCTCATTTAGTTACCGAGCCGAGCACGATCTTGAATCGAGTCCGAACAATTTGAACTTTTCGAATGAATTTGATTCGAGTATCAAAAGAAAATTAAAATTATTTATCGAACTTTAAAATTTGTTCATATTTGACTCATTTATATTTCGAGTCGAGCTTGAATCGAATTTTTAGTCAAACAAATACGAATCGAGTCCAAACTGTTTGTTCAGTTTAGAATCTTACTTGAAAATAATAAAATAAAATAAAATAAAATAGTACTATAAAAGTTACTTAAAATAAACTTAGATTATATTATTATTATTTTTAATAAGTTGTATCGAAGTACTAATATTTTAAACAAATCTTATATATATATATATATATATATATATATATATATATAAAGTCAATTGAAGGCGTTCAGACAACAATAGTCAACAAGCGTGGTCAATTGACCATCCATATTCTTTTGCAATATTTCTCTACATATGTGTAACTATGGATATATGTTAGTTTTAAAACTACTACTCCCTCCGTCCCAGAATAAAGGTTCTGGTAAATTTTTCACGTATATTAAGAAAGTGAATGAAACAAAAAAAATTATCATAATAATGTCATTAGTCATTTAATAGTGTGTGTGTGTACACAAAACACACTACTCCTTGAAATTCAGCCCAAGTGCTCAATAAATATTGTTATGTTTCCATAAAAAAATTGGCATAATCAATTTTTCATAGAGAAACTCCACATTCAATTCGGTCCAAGTGCTTAATAAAATACTCCTAGTATTGTTTTTGTTTTATTCCATATATGCATTTAGAAGCTACTACATAGGAGAACAAAAGAAATTTTAATGTGGTGGGAATAAAAAATAAATGAAATAAATTAAGTGTATGAGAGATTTTTAATGTAGGTGAGAAAGTGACTTTCTAGCTTTTCACTTCAAAATATTTTTAGCACATAAGTAATTATACTTATTGAATATGGATAGAGAATTAAAATAAGAAAAATATGAGATATTTAATGTTAAGGTTATAATAGGAAAAATTGTATAAAAGTTTGGTTATTAAAGGAAATTAGACATTTAACATGAGATTACCTAAAATAATAATAAAGACTTTTATCCTGAGACGGATGGAGTATTATAATAGCAGTTATTTTGTTATTTATTAGGAAAGAAGAGACAATACAATAAAGGAGAGTACCTTAACTTTAATGGCTCCCCTCTAGTGCTCCTCAACTAATAACACAAAATATGGTGTTAATCATAATTTATATATCATTTATATTTCGAGTCAAGTTCGAATCGAATTTTTGGTCGAACGAGTACGAATTAAACTCGAACCATTTGATTCACTTTCCAGCCCTAATTGAAATAATAGAAGTTTATTTGAATTAACTGATATATTTTGAAAAACTAATGATAGTAGATAATATTTGTAGTTTGGGGGCATTAGTTGTAAGATAAAACTTAAAATAAGCAAGCACAGTATAAACTAAACAAGCGTGTTTGTTTGCAAAGTTAAAATCTTTTAAAAAAAATAATGTTAGTTCATAGTATTTGAAGTTTTGTGACAAAATATTGATGAAATAAAATTTAAAACAAGCAAGCAAGCAAGCAAGAATAAACTAAACTATTATTGCGTTACTAAGCTATAAGTGATTTTGCAGGTGATGTATAATATCATAATTAATCCTTTTTAACATTTAAAAATGAGTACAATATATAACTGAATTATTGAACTATAAGTGATAAGCAACCACAAAATAATGATATACTTCCTTTGTTCCTAAAAGATTGTCGTTTAAGGTTAATTCACATACATTAAGGAATGTAATTAATACCTATAGAAAATATTATACTACCCTTATTATAATTGTCTCAACCAATTTTTATCTTTGTAGATTCCAAAAAAGGAATATACCATTCAATTAATTCTACTTTGTATCTCAATGCTATATTCAACGGAGTAGTCAAAATAAATAAGAGAAAACTTTAAATTGGAGAAACCTTTAAATAAGGGTAAAGTAGAGAAAAAATGATTACTTTTGTTATAAAACTTTAGCAAAGTATAGAAATATACTCTTATAATTGCTGCAGCATAAATTTAGAGAGAATAAGCAAGAGAGAAAGAGAGAAAAACCTTCAGAGGAATTCTACTAATTTCCTTCAATATCATTCCCTTTATATAGGATTTATATAGGAAATGAGAGGAGGAGGAGGAGGACAAGAAGGGAGGGATCACGAAGTGGGAATAAAGGGAAAAAGGGAGTCACGGGAGGAAATCACTTTATAATACTTCCCCTGATTTTCTACGATAGAAGATTATGTCTCATTAAAAACCATTTACAGTTTCGTAATTTTTCTGATTCTCAAAAATTCTGGAAAAATTTGAAATGATAATTTGATGAGTTTTCTATATTATGTCCAAAGATGGCGATTTTTGGATGTATAGATTAAGAGTTATGGATTTTATGAGAAAAAGACTATTTTAAAAGTAAACCCTTATAACTCCTTGTGGTTAACTCCAAAATTGGTAAAATTTTTATTGGAAGTACATGTATATAACAGGAGTATACCCTATAAATTTCAGAATTTTTGGACAAAAGTACAATTTATGATAGATGTCTAAATATTCGGCAGTTTTGGCCATATGAAAAATAGTAAATGAATTTTAAAAATTTCAAGAAAAATATATGTTCAATATGAGACTATATTATGCTAAATCTCAGAAAAAAAATATTTTTGGGACTGATTTGGTATTTTTCATGAAAATGAACTAGTTATGAGTAAATGAATTAAATATGTTATGCGAAGTAACAAAATTGAAAAATAGAATTTTATAGCTTGAGAATCCTATATAGGGTAAATGCAAATTTTTGATGAGGGATTTGATCATTGGTGATGAAATTTTATGAGTATGGCATTTTTGAATGATTAAATGCATTATTTGGTAAAGTGTAAACAATTAAAATAAATTATTTATAAGTTTAAGAAGTGATTAAAATATTGTTATAATATTAATAATTTAAGATTATGAGTTTATTAAGTGATTGATAATATTTGGATAAATTTAAAGTCTTTAATATTTATCCTTATTTTCGATTTGATTAATGCTTATATCATTGTCATCATCCTCACACTTATATTGTGATGAAAGTCATCTTTGGCTTACGTGCATAGATGGACTTGGTATGATTATGACCAAGGATTATTCGGTATAATCATGACTGTAATGTGACGAATGATGTGGTGAAAGTCCTCAGTGGCCTGAAGTGCATTGATGGACAGTTTTTGGTATGATTATGACCAGGGATTATTCGGTATAGTCATGACCATTGATGATTTAATGAATATCCTTGGGCCGTAGTGCAGGAAAGATTCGATGATATGGTTTATTTGTTAAGCTGAGTGTCAGCGATAAAAATTGATAAAAATATTTTTAATCATAGAAGATAGTAGATATCATGCTCAACTTGACTCTTCTAATGGATTGCTTATTCCACTGCAGTTAAACTTGATGTCTATTATATTTTATCAGTTTAACATTGTTGAAGGCTAATGATAATTTATTATGCATTATCTTAGTCATAATAATTCTTACTGGGCTAGTTGAGCTCACCCTTTCTTCACTGTTCTCTTCAGGAAATGAGAACGTAGCCGAGACTAGTCGGGGAATAGAGTGACGGTCCAGATGATAGCATTAGTAGTCCTCACTATTCTGTTAAATAGTGTGACAATAAATGTAATGAGGACTCCATTGAGTGTGAATATTGTCTAGATGATAATATTCTTATTAAAATTCTTAGATTATGTTTTGACGTATTTTACACGACTGTTGTATAATTAAGTTGTATTTGAATTTTGTACCATGTATTTGGCGACTCAAGATGGATGATGTATACCTGTTTTGGAGGCGTCACAGTTGGTATCAAAGCTTTGGGATATGATCCCTGACTGAGATGTGAGACAAAAACTAGGAGGGGAGAGACGGGGAATTCCTTCGCTAGTATGACCTACCTAAGTTTATTTGGTATTTAATTAGTCGGTTAGAGTATAGGGATAATATGTGATATGTTAATTAACCCTTGTTTTGTGGCAGTGTTTGAAAACTGAAAATGTTGAGATCAGCAATGAAGCACATGAGATCGTTGAGACACCTTTAATCACCAACCAGGTTAATGTGATGTCAGACGAAGAAGAAATTAGAGATATCTACGTGGTGAGTGAAGAACTAATAGTTGCACCCGAGCTAGTCGCAGAGGTAGCAGCTGAGAGTGAGGAAGAAGAGGAAGAAGAGGAACATGAGAAGAATTTATTAGAAGAATTTTATGATCGAAATTTAGAATTACAAAATCGTATTCATGAGTTAGAAGAGCAAGCTGAAGAATGGCAGGCGGTCGTGGAGTAAAGGGATGAAACAATTCAAAATTGTGTTACCCGATGTGCGATGCTTGAACAGATGCACTCTTTGGCAGAGTATAAGATATTAGAGCTGGAATCTGAGAATGCTATGATCAAGGTTTTGATGAAAGAAGAAGCAAATAAACGAATGAGAATAGATGATGCATGGGTAAAAGCCGCACAACGCATTGATATTGTAGAAAAAGACGCGTCGATCTAATAAGGCCAAAATAGATGAAATGGATTTCGCTTTTGAATGACAATTGGGAGAATCAACATCGAATTCGGAATTACCCATGCAGAATGGTCAACCCCAATTCGATATGGATCGGAGAGTAATGATTCGAATCATGGATCAGGAATGTGGCGAAGCAATTAAGGGTGGAATGTACTCAAAAGCAAATTTAAGTCCAACTGGGATGGTGGCGTAAAAGATGTCCCGGACAAGTCAAACTTCGGTAGTTTAAGTGAGAGCGTTTATCGAGGAACCCGAATGAAGTTATCACGGGTAAGTTAATCATAAACTCTTATGAAGTCTATACCTTATTCGATACCGGTTCTACCCACTCTTTTATTTCACCTAGTGGTGTTCAATGTTTGAACTTGGCTCTTTTATCTGTTGAAACTCTGTTAGGAGAAATATTCATTACCTCCACTATTTATAAATCTTGTTTAATTCAAATCGACACTTTCACATTACTTGTCGATCTTATTTTTTTGAAAATACTTGCATTTGATGTAATTTTAGGGATTGATTGGTTAACTACTCATCATGCTAAAATCGATTATTTTCGTAAAGTTGTTAGCTTTCATATTCCTAACCAACCTGTTATGTGAATTCAAGAAACCAAACCACTAAAGTCAATCATTGTCATATCAAGCCATAAGTAAAAGAGCCCTGAGCCTTTCGCTGGTGACTTCCAAGTCTTGGAATACACCGAAGCCAGACTATCTATAGGGGACACCGTGAATGATGATGGTAAGTTGATAGGTATCAATGTGACGTGTTATCCAAGTCTTGGATGAGAGTCACAGTTTTGAATGATATTTCTATTTGTTAATAAATTTCTGACGTATTCACGAAGACTTCTTAGCTTACCCTAGGCGTGAAATCAATTTTGTATTGACCCCGATCAAAACTCATTTCTAAAACCCTCAAATATTTCTTCAACTAAAATGAACGTAACATACGCCAAAGACGTTGGCTCGAGTTGTTGAAGATTACGATCATACCATTCAATATCATTGTGGAAGAGAGAATGTGGTAGCTGACGCATTGAGTAGAATATCGTATGCGTTTACGAGTGCGATGTTGTTAACACAAAAACCCATTTCGTATAACTTACAAATGATGAAGATAGAGTTAAAGACTCTAAGGACCCACGTGGTGATATCAAATATACGAGTAAAATTGACTTTTATCGATAAAGTTTAAGCCGCTCAAGCTACACACCCGAATCTGATGAATGTGAAGAAGAAGGTTCAAGAAGGCGTTATCTCAACCCTCAATTTAATTGGTCCATTTGAAATCCTCGATGGAATAGGAACTGTGGCCTATAGACTCGTTTTACCGCCAAGTATGTCGCGTGTTCATAACGTTTTTCACGTATCGATGTTACGTAAATATGTGAATGACCCGAACCACGTTATTAAATTAGAACTATACGAGATAGCAGAAGATTTAACGTATGAGGAGATACGTGTTAAAATCTTGGATAAGAAGGATCGTATTCAACACTCAAAGGTTATACCTCAAGAGTTGGAATATGAAATGAAGTCAAGGTATCCTCACCTCTTCGGCATACCAAGTACGTACGTAAATTTCGAGGGCGAAATTTCATAAAGAGGGGAGATTATGAGACCCCAAATTTTATGAATAAAGATTTAAATTTCTCAAAATATTTTTTTGAATATTATGGTGTGGATTTGATATAATGTTATAGTTGTGGGTAATATTTACAAATTTTACAAAGTAAGCAAGTGGTTATATAATATTCGATTGGTCGGGGAATATTCGTTTTAACAGTGAATATTCGTACAATGGCACAATCATTGGTGGACCCCACAACGGAAGTATTGTCGTAGTAAGAAAACGACATAGTTATCTTTTATTAAAAATAACGGCGAAAGTGTTACCGTTAAAACTATTAAACTACCCGGTAGTAAAAGTACAGTAATACGCGTGGTTCATAGTAGCACACGGTATTGATTATTAATGCTTACGTGATAAGTCACTCAGTTATACTCAATTATTGCTACAGTAATTGTTGCATCATATCTCTCATATTATTGATTCGATTATTGTCACAATATCATCTGCATAAAATGTTATATTATTAAATCAAAAATTGAGACGACAAAGTTATTCATATTATTAAATTGCAATATTTACAATGTCTAGAAGTTACGTGAAAAGGAGAGGTTTTGTAAGCGCCCCAAGAATCATAGCGGATCCGGTTATTATTTCTATAATCATTGCGGAAGATATAAACATAAATTGTTTATACATTAAACATTATACATTATCCCCAAGGTCGAGTAACCATAACTTATACACATTTCATAACTTATCGACACACGATATTATCATCATACAAGACTATTACAAATCTAATCGCGTAATATTAACTCTTTAATTTGGGCATCTTTAACTTTCCTTGTATCCGAAGCATTCGTCTTTATTTGCAATGTTTTATCATGATATAGCAAGGGTGAGCATGAAAGTTGCCCAGCAAGTTTAAATACAATTTAAGGATATATCATGATTGAAAGAGTCTGAATAATAAGCTGGCTATAATTCACAATGTAGTTGTGAATTAGCATGAACAAACCTTTGACTGAACAAGTATTAAACATGAACAATATATATCTGGACCAACTGATAATGAAGGTGATCAACCTTTCATACCTGACTTATACATACAAGATGTAAAGAGTACAATTCTACATGGTAATCGATAGCGATTAACCATAAGCATATCGAATGAAACACTCTTAGTAGAGTTAAGAAAAATAAACTTGCTCGCACCTGCTGTTGATTCTGAATTCTGAAATATAACTTAGCTTTATCCAGAAGACTAATATAGATAATATCAATCTCCAAACATTAGAATATTATCATCACGGTATAAAATAACCTAACACATTACCACATAATCTTATCGGTCTATCAATTACATAAGGCATAGCATCAAGTCAAACTATTTAAGTGCGAGTTGGGCAGACACAATTCTATCATCCAAATGATTACAGTGGGACGAATATCGAGTTTAAGTTCAATTAAACTCTACCTAAACACTAAACAATATCTTGAGACAATCATATTATCGATTGAGAATAATTTTCAAAGACTCATAAAATTTTTTAAGTAATTATTACTATTTATCACGATATTTTAATCAATAATAACGTATTTAAATATCACATAATTCTTTAATCATTAATATTTATTTAATACCAAATATTAATGAAAATCATAACATAATATTATAATATATTTATAATATATCAAAGTATTTTAATACCTTAAAATCATATTTCTATGATTTTAAACAATCAAATCCATTATCCGATAATTAATATTAATATTAAAATATTAACATTTTCATGATAAAATATGAAAAGTTATATTTTATAACTTAAAATATTTTTATAACACTTAAATCATTTTTATATGATTTTTAAATCATTAATTCTATTTTCCCATAATTTATTTAATATATTTATTAAATAAATTAATTGCCATTAATAATAAATTATTAATTAAATTTATCACAAAATATTAAAAGTCATCAAAAATAACTTCAAATATTTTCTAACACCATAATATAATTTTTCATGAATTAAAACCATTTTTAAATAATTTATTTAATATAATAAATAAATAAATAAATACATTTTATATTCCAAAAATACTAAATATATTTTTAAAATATACTCAAAATAATTAAAAACTATTTTTCAAGCTTTAAAATAATTTTTCGAATTTATTATGTATTTTTAATAATTAAAACCATTTTATCTATTTAATAATAATAAATTTCTATTTTAGAAATTAAGTGTCATTATAGGGCTTTGTCGCGACAAATCAAAGTCATTGTTGGTGTTCTTGAGCCTCAAGAACAACGGCGACTTCGTGATCGACATGCCGTATTTGACCATCCTTAAATTTCGTCTACAAACTTTTTTGGGAAATTTCTAACCATGATCTTGTAGATAATATGTAACACTACAACTAGATACCGTTTCTAAATCAAAAACAAACACACAATTAGATCTAGGCAATCAAAATGCTTGTCAGAACATGCATGAGTTTTCTGGGCAACCCAGAAACCCAAGGCAGTTCGTGTGTCTACTTTTGAGCTCAAATTACAAAGTGTTCTGGTAATTATTTTGCTTGTTTCTTGGTTTATAACTTAGTAGTACATGACAAAGAACAACGAGATAACAAGATCTCGATCCATAAAAACAAATCCATAGGTTATGACACGGTGAAGTTCGACAGAAATCGTGTTCTTTAGAAATCTGGGTTTTCGATTTTTACAAAAAGCTGATGGTCAACGAGGTTTGACCCTCAATAACTTGAATCCTACACATGATCGGGTATTCTAAGGACTCTAGTGTATAGTCTACATACCGATCTATAATGTCTAACCAACAAGATAACCAAAATAACAAATTACGGGGAAGATATAGTGCACTGCAAAAGCGTTGTAGAAGTGCGGGTTTCGGAAATTTTACGGTTTTCGAAGCTTGAGTTTTGTGTTGATCAGCGTAACTTTGACCATTAATAACTTTTGATCTATACACGATCTGAAGCTTGATTCAAGTTTTGAGCAAAGACCTTACAACATAGAATAGATCTATAACTTTAAACACAACAAACAACTAAAACATATGAATCATGGGCTCGACATTGGTTTTGTCGGACCACTTTTTTTAGATTTTTAAAAACATCAATTTCGAGCATCTAAGTGTTATGGATCTGTGATATTACAACCCAGATCACTAATATATACTACACACTACACATTTAAACATAAAATCACAACATCAAACATCAGATCTAAGGATTTCTAGAATTAGGGTTTATACCTCATAAATGTTCAATTTTTGAATCTGATCTTTGGTGTTTGATCCTGGCAAGCTAAAGGCTGACTTTGGTTTTGTTTCTCACTCACTTTCACTCTCAAAATTCGGATGGAAGAGAGAAAATGGACTTGGCTCAAATGAAAATAAAGTAAGCTTTGTCTACTTTCAAAGCTCTTAGATTTTTAATCTATGGTCACAATTGTTGCTAAGTGGCAATGAGATCGATTTTGAGAGATATAAGCACATGGCTAGCTTGGGGTTGGTTACTAACCATTTACTAGGGCTAGATCTACACTCCATCTCAATATAATATTTGAAAGGGTAGTTTGGTCTTTTGGCTCCAAAAGTGCAAAAGGACTTGGTAATTTTCCATAATCATTAGGTTTGACCCTTAGGTTTAGGGTTTAACCCTTTAGGTTTTGACAAATTGATTTATAATAATTCCAATTTAGGTTTCAAAAATAGAAATTTAATATTTTCTAAATTGCGATTAGGATTATATAATTATAACAAGATTTCCAAATCACGAAATTCAATCTTGCTTTATTGAGGATTATTATCTCTTAATTAAAATTGCTAATTTAGCAATTATGGTCAAAATTGTACGTTAGGGTTTATAACCCAAGAGTTAGGGTTTAAAAAAAATAGAAAAATAATACTTCTAATTTAGAAATTAGATTTCCTAATTAGATTAGGATTTTTTTATAACTTGAAAATTAGGATTAATGTTTCCTAATTAACATTAAAGTTATTAAACTAACAAACAAGTTTTTTTTCCTAATTATAAATTAGGGTTTCTAATCAATAATTTAGGGTTCCAAATTCTGAAATTAGGGTTTGCTAACTAATCAAGCTTTACCCTAATTAATATTATGATTAATAGCACTTAAGTATTATAATTCTCCGTTATGTTCCCAAATTAGGGTTTCAAATTACCAATAATCTAAAATTAGAGTTCCCAGATTTGGTATTAGGTTTTCCTAATAATCAATTAGGGTTTCAAGTGAATCATTAGTGTTTTCCCTAATTAAGTTATAATTTAATAACATTTCAACCTTATACCAGCATTTGCATCCCAATCTAGGGTTTTAAATTTTCGAATTAGGGTTTTAAATTCCCAGAACTGAACTTAGGGTTTCAAGAACCGGTTTCTAGGGTTTCTTATCAATCATTAGGATTTTCTAATTTAACGTCGAGGCTCTTAGGGTTTGTGACTAATATAATTTATCCGGTCAACCCTTGACCCTCAACCCCATACTATGCACACATAATACCATATTCACAAAACATAAACACAAATACACTTAGTCCTGAATAATTCACCTAAATCCTTCACAGAATTTTGAAATCCTCAAAATTCCTCCCGAAAAACATTAAACGCATACACTTATTCTCTATCTAGGTCTATTATTTGATCTTAAATCAATCATTTAAGATTTTAATAAATTTTCTAATTTCTCGGGTTGTCACATTCACCCCTTCTTCTAAAAATTTCGTCCTCAAAATTTACCTTACACCTTACTCCTTATACCATGCGCTATACACCATTCATACACATCATCACATGCTACCCAATACACCACTCGGAAGAGTAAAAGTTTTCAAATCGTCTTTGAGGGGTCATATAGACTCATGAACTCTCGAGGTTTATAGGTATTACTACCTGCTACCTATTTCCATTAAGAAAAAGGTAATCTACCCCTTACAAAGGTTAACAGTAGGTTTACAATCACGAAGAAGGTAAACTACCATTACTAGTACTTTAGGTGATTAGCCTATCGTACTCTTACGTCATGCATAACGTATTAATCATGTCTAGCGAATATTTACGCTACTCGATTGGATTATTTATCCAAACAACAAAGTTCACCTCAGTCTTATCATAGGATTCCGCACCAAAACAATTTGGTTCGGGAAATTTCTTTCAATGAACACTTAGAGTTTTCATAACATTAGTCTAGCTGAATCGAATAACATAGACTCATATCAATAATTCAACTCAATCGAATTATTTAGGTGTAGCCAAACCCCGTTGGCAAAATTTAAATTTTGAAAACATTTTCGAGAATGACGTCGTGATGTCGTCTTGTATTAGATAATAAATCTGGTTTGAGGATGCCATCATCATCGTATGACTTTGTCATAACACATCATACAATAGTGGAATAGCGACTTTAGGTCAAATTCACACTAAGTATTCTGTATTTACAACTCCATCACATTTTATCATCTACGCACTGAGTTACATGGTACATGAGTGATAAATAAAATAACTTTGATATTTCAAATCATTTGCGTCTAAATTTGAAATAAGTAGCATAAATTGTACATTAAATAGTTTCAAAAATGGTTCTGAGTCTACATTTTTTTAAAAAAAAGCACATAGTGCGTATTTTGCTTGATGTCAAAATTTTTGAAGTTTAGCATAGCTAGGAGTTTAGGAAAACCTAATGCCTCCACTAATAATCATTTACTTAACAATCTATACATTCTATAATCCTCCATTTTCCATTCACACACAACTATACCCGGTTAAATCAAACCACACTTATGAGTTCATAACTCGCCACAATTATATGAGTTTAAGAACTTACCTAGTCAGGACCTTTGGCGTCCATTCATTTGAGGGTTAATAAACACTTCATATAACTATGAATCAATAATGTCACATAAGTATGAGTTTTAAGAACTTGTACTTAACCCTATATTCTCTACCTATGACCTGTTTATTTGTTATACACATGAGAAATGAATCACCCTCTTAACATGCATATAGCAAATAGCGCGACACAACATTTCAATGATTATCAATGTCGAAACTAAGTAATTTTTTACCAAGTACAATTCCCAATTCCCATCGCCTATACAAGGAATCATACAACTCGATTCTTGAGCATGAGTCCTCAATTGAAATCCCCACCTAATCTTAACCCCCATTCACAATACGAATTTCATTTAATCCGTATTCATAATTCATAACCCTTTCATGAGTTTTCATAGTACAATTTCATAGTACAACTTACACACAACATCTTGCTGTAACTTTCCAATCATCAGATTGATTCTTCTCCATACTATAACCTTATCAGATCACGGGGTGATCTCATCGTATATATTACGATTCATTTCTATATCTTGATCGTTTTGTTTTACGATCTCCTATCACTGTACTTTTAGTCTTTTAGACTCTATCTATTCATCACTCTCATTTCACCTTTATTATCGAGTTAGGGAACTCCGTATCTTTATAACTCATAGAGATTAGTCTTTGAATCTTACCGACACACTAACTCTATGTGAGTTAGATCTTATCCTAATCACTACGGTTATTAGTCTAAGGTAACTCTACCTAGGTTTATAATCAACAGCTCTAATACCAAATGTTAGCGCCCCCGAATCGCCGCGGATCCGGTTCGTTATTTCTATAATTGTTGCGGAAGATATAAACATAAATTGTTTATACATTAAACATTATACACTATCCCCAAGGTCGAGTAACCATAACTTATACACATTTCATAACTTATCTGACACATGATATTATCATCATACAAGACTATTACAAATCTAATCGCACATATTAACACTAAGCTAGAACTGTCTTTAACTTTCCTTGTATCCGAAGCATTCGTCTTTATCTGCAATGTTTTATCATGATATAGCAAGGGTGAGCATGAAAGTTACTTGACAAGTTTAAATACAATTTAAGGATATATCATGATTGAAAGAGTCTCGAATAATAGTGGCTATAATTATAATTCACAATGTAGTTGTGAATTAGCATGAACAAACCTTTGATTTGAACAAGTATTAAACATGAACAATATATATCCGGACCAACTGATAATGAAGGTGATCGACCTTTCATACGACTTATACATACAAGATGTCAGAGTACAATTCTACATGGTAATCGATGAACGATTAACCATAAGCATATCTGAATGAAACATTCTTAGTAGAGTTAAGAAAAACAAACTTTTCGCACGCAGTTGATTCTGAATATTGAAATATAACTTAGCTTTATCAGAAGACCTAATATAGATAATATCAATCTCCAAACATTAGAATATTATCATCACGATTATAAAATAACCTAACACATTACCACATAATCTTATCACCATATCTGAGACATAAGGCATAGCATCAAGTCAAACTATTTAAGTGCGAGTTGGGCAAACACATGATTCTATCATCCAAGCGGTCTAGTCGGACGAATATCGAGTTTAAGTTCAATTAAACTCTACCTAAACACTAAACAATATCTTGAGACAATCATATTATCGATTGAGAATAATTTTCAAAGACTCATAAAAATTTTCAAGTAATTATTACTATTTATCACGATATTTTAATCAATAATAACGTATTTAAATACCACATAATTCCTTAATCATTAATATTTATTTAATACCAAATATTAATAAAAATTATAACATAATATTATAATATATCAAAGTATTTTAATACCTTAAAATCATATTTCTATGATTTTAAACAATCAAATCCATTATTCGATAATTAATATTAATATTAAAATATTAAAATTTTCATGACAAAATATCAAAAGTTATATTTTATAACTTAAAATATTTTATAACACTTGAATCATTTTTATATGATTTTTAAATCATTAATTTATTTTCCCATAATTTATTTAATATATTTATTAAATAAATTAATTGCCATTATAAGACCCCAACTTATTATTAATGAAATTTAATTTTCTCTATTTATTATTTTGAAATAGTAAGGGTTGATTTGATTAATGTGGATAGTTAGGGGTAAAATACATAAATATTTCAAAATAAGCAAGTGGTTATAAAATATTCATTGTTGTGGGGAATATTCGTTTGGTCGTGGAATATTAAATCTTTGTCGGGGAATATTAAATGCGACAGCTATGACCATGTGTGGGCCCCATAACATGAAAAAGCGATTGGATGAAGAAAAGCGACAAATATAAGTTGTTTAAAAATAAGCGGTGTAGTTATTACTGATTTTATCTTTGTTAAAATACTACTTGGTTAAAACACAAGTAGATTTGCGGTATTACACAATTATTGATTCTTACGTAAAAGGCACTACTCGATAATGGTTCTGTAATTCTTTATTCGATTATTTTATTGATTTAATAATTCTTTGCGCACAGACGTTGATATTTTATATTCTTTGTTGTTTGATAATTGTCATTACGGTAGATTTTTCATTATCGAAGCAATAATTCATATTATCCGAATAATATTATTAGATAACATTATTGGCAATGTCTAGAAAGTTCTGTCTAAGGAGAGGTTTGGTCACCTAATTGCGCGCCAGTGAGGGGAGAAATTCTTATTGGAAAGCCCCTCTTTCTTGGGAACTGCTGGTTGTCAATATTGTGATTTTGTAATATTATTTGTGAATAATTAATTATTGATTCATATGATAAGGAAAATATTGATTTTATATGGATATAGATGGAGAAAATTTTTAATGTGACAATTGTTGAAAATTGAAATTTTATCTTTTTCTGATAAAATAATTTATTTAAATATATTATTATATTATAATAATATAATAATGGTGATATTTTTACAACGAATGTGGGATATATGAGTATCTGAGGAGGAAGAGTATTTTTTGTTGCAATAAATATTTAAAACATGTTAAACATGTCGATTGGACCCCATTTATTGGTGAAATTTGATTATAGCTTGTAAAATCGCTTGTTTGTGGATTTCGGTCAATTTTGTTTGGAATTCGGAAAAACTTTCTTACGCAAAGTTGTAGAGAATTGAATTTCCTATAAAACTCATAAGATTTGAATTTTCTAATAAAAGGGCTATTTATTATGAATTATTGAAGTTCAAGTTTAAAATAATTAATTTTTGGGAGTTTTAGTTAATTATTTTGAGAAAAACGTTTTTTGCAACTAAGTTGGCCTCACATGTGATTCAAATGGGCTGAGATCAGTTGTCTAAAAGGCGGGCTAAAGAAAATGTGAAAAATATATTAATATTATATTCAATTTTCTACTTTGGTGTTCTAAGCATTTTCCTATAAATAGGGTGCTTTGGTTAGAATTGAAAAACAAACCGTAGAAGCTGAAGTTTTCTCTATTTCTCTCTCGATATATTAAGCGTATTCTTGTGAGTATACTTTGAGTATTGTTAGGCGATTGCAAGTTCTTCAAAGACTATACCCGGTATTCCAAATTTAGAAGTACTAATCTTTCGAGGTAAGGGATGTTATTTTCTTCTCAAATGATATTATTTCTTGATATCATTATCTTTGAAATATTAGTTGAAACTTTTTATCAAATTTGGAACTTTTCCATATCGGGGTTACTATTCATGAGTTACTATTCACGAGTTACTATTCATGAGTTCTTATTCACGATTCTTATTCACAGTACTATTACGTAAGCGTGAAGATGTTTTTTGGGAAATTTCTATCTTTTGGTGTCGGAGTTACTATTCACGTATACGAGACTATTCATAGAAAAATAAAATTTCTTCTTTTTGTCCAAAATATCTAATACGGATACTAGCTTTGATTGTATCCATGTTTTGATCATTCTTGAATTTTACACCACTATGATCATTTTTGAGGTATTTTTGAACATGGATAAAAAAAAGTCTGAATCCTTAATCCTTAATCCTTGTCATTTTGTTTCTTTGGATTCGTTTCTTTAAAATATTTTTCATCATCCTCGGTCTTAAATGATGATATTATTGAATATCTTTGGCTTTGTAGTGCAAAGATGAATGATTTCTGAAGAATATCTTTGGTAGTAGTGCAAAGATGAACATGTGTTTAGATGAACATGATTAAGTGATGAATATCTTTGGCCTATAGTGCAAAGATGAATATTTGATTCGGATGTATATTGATTGATGTTACGGGGATAAAAGATAGGCGATGAACTTTTAAATTCATACATAGAAGATAGTAGTTTGCATTCTCTACTTAACTCTTCTAATGAATTATTATTTCATTGCGAATATTGATTAAAAATTTGTTGTCTATTGTATTCTATTAGATTTTTCCTGTTGAAGACTAACGTAATTTGTTGTATATTATCTTAGTCATAATATTCTTTTTGGGCTAGTTGAGCTCACCCTTTTCCTTTTTGTTCCATTTTTCTTCTCGGGAGGCGAGAATATAAGCGAGTGCAGTGGGGTATGGAATGAAGGTTTTAGAAAGAATTGTTTAGTAGTCCTCACCATTTTTGTAAAATAATGTATCAATAAATGTGATGAGGATTTATTTGAGTATAGATATTGTCTAGAAGATAATATTTGTATTCAAACTCACAGTTTTACTGTTATAATAATAAAGTTGTAGTTGTTTCTGTACCATGTATTGACAACTCAGAATGGGTGATGTATACCTAATTTGGGGGCGTCACACCATTAATAATAAATTATTAATTAAATTTATCACAAAATATTAAAAGTCATCAAAAATAACTTCAAATATTTTCTAACACCATAATATAATTTTTTCATGAATTAAAACCATTTTTTAAATAATTTATTTAATATAATAAATAAATAAATAAATACATTTTATATTCCAAAAATACTAAATATATTTTTAAAATATACTCAAAATAATTAAAAACTATTTTTCAAGCTTTAAAATAATTTTTGAGAATTTATTATGTATTTTAATAATTAAAAACCATTTTATCTATTTAATAATAATAAATTTCTATTTTAGAAATTAAATTAAGTGTATTTATAGGGGCTTTTATCGACAAATCAAAATCATTGTTGGTGTTCTTGAGCCTCAAGAACAACGTGAATTTTCGTGATCAACATGCCATGTATTTGACCATCCTTAAATTTCGATACAAACTATTTTGGGAAATTTTTAACCATGATCTTGTAGATAATATGTAACACTACAACTAGATACTGGTTTCTAAATCAAAAAACAAACACACAATTAGATCTAGGCAATCAAAATGCTTGTCGAACATGCACGAGTTTTTGGGCAACCCGAAACCCAAGGCGATTCGTGTCTCACTTTGAGCTCAAATTACAAAGTGTTACGGTAATTATTTTGCTTGTTTCTTGGTTTATAACGTAGTAGTACACATGACAAAGAACAACGAGATAACAAGATCTCGGTCCATAAAAACAAATCCATAGGTTATGACGCGGTCAAAGTTACGTGAAATCGTGTTCTTTAGAAACTGGGTTTTCGATTTCTACAAAAGCTGGTGGTCAACGCAGGTTTGACCCTCAATAACTTGAATCCTACACATGATCTGGGTATTCTAAGGACTCTAGTGTATAGTCTACATACCAGTCTATAATGTCTAACCAACAAGATAACCAAAATAACAAATTACGAGGAAGATATAGGTACTGCAAAGCGTTGTCGAAATGCAGGTTTCTGGAAATTTTTGGGTTTTCGAAGCTTGAGTTTTGTGTTCGATCAGCGTGCTTTGACCATTAATAACTTTTGATCTATATACGATCTAGGCTTGATTCAAGTTTGAGCAAAGACCTTACAACATAGAATAGATCTATAACTTTAAACACAACAAACAACTAACACATATGAATCATGGGCTCGACATTACATTTGTCAGACCACTTTTTTAGATTTTTAAAACATCAATTTCAAGCATCTAAGTGTTATGGATCTGTGATATTACAACCCAGATCACTAATATATACTACACACTACACATTTAAACATAAAATCACAACATCAAACATCAGATCTAAGGATTTCTAGAATTAGGGTTTATACCTCATAAATGTTCAATTTTTGAATCGATCTTTGGTGTTTGATCTGCAAGCTAAAAGTGACTTTGGTTTTGTTTCTCACTCACTTTCACTCTCAAAATTCGGATGGAAGAGAGAAAATGGACTTGGCTCAAATGAAAAATAAAGTAAGCTTTGTCCTACTTTCAAAGCTCTTAGATTTTTAATCTATGGTCACAATTGTTGCTAAGTGGCAATGAGATCTGATTTTTGAGAGATATAAGCACATGGCTAGCTTGGGGTTGGTTACTAACCATTTACTAGGGCTAGATCTACACTCCATCTCAATATAATATTTGAAAGGGTAGTTTGGTCTTTTGGCTCAAAAAGTGCAAGGCAACTTGGTAATTTTCCATAATCATTAGGTTTCAACCCTTAGGTTTAGGGTTTAACCCTTTAGGTTTTGACAAATTGATTTCTAATAATTCCAATTTAGGTTTCAAAAATAGAAATTTAATATTTTCTAAATTGCAATTAGGATTCTATAATTATAACAAGATTTCCAAATCACGAAATTCAATCTTGCTATTGAGGATTATTATCTCTTAATTAAAATTGCTAATTTAGCAATTAGGGTCAAAATTATGCGTTAGGGTTTATAACCCGAGAGTTAGGGTTTAAAAAAATAGAAAAATAATACTTCTAATTTGGAAATTAGATTTCCTAATTAGATTAGGATTTTCTTATAACTTGAAAATTAGGATTAATGTTTCCTAATTAACATTAAAGTTATTAAACTAAAAAACAAGTTTTTTTCCTAATTATAAATTAGGGTTTCTAATTAATAATTTAGGGTTCCAAATTCTGAAATTAGGGTTTACTAACTAATCAAGCTTTACCCTAATTAATATTATGATTAATTGAACTTAAGCATTATAATTCTCCGTTATGTTCCCAAATTAGGGTTTCAAATTACCAATAATCTAAAATTAGAGTTCCCAGATTTGGTATTAGGTTTTCCTAATAATCAATTAGGGTTTCAAGTGAATCATTAGGATTTTCCCTAATTAAGTTATAATTTAATAACATTTCAACCTTATACCAGCATTTGCATCCCCAATCTAGGGTTTTAAATTTTCGAATTAGGGTTTTAAATTCCCAGAACTGAACTTAGGGTTTCAAGAACCGATTTCTAGGGTTTCTTATCAATCATTAGGATTTTCTAATTTAACGTCGAGGCTCTTAGGGTTTGTGACTAATATAATTTATCCGGTCAACCCTTGACCCTCAACCCCATACTATGCACACATAATACCATATTCACATAACATAAACACAAATACACTTAGTCCTGAATAATTCACCTAAATCCTTCACAGAATTTTGAAATCCTCAAAATTCCTCCCGAAAAACATTAAACGCATACACTTATTCTCTATCTAGGTCTATTATTTGATCTTAAATCAATCATTTAAGATTTTAATAAATTGTCTAATTTCTCGGGTTGTCACATTCACCCCTTCTTCTAAAAATTTCGTCCTCAAAATTTACCTTACACCTTACTCCTTATACCATGCGCTATACACCATTCATACACATCATCACATGCTACCCAATACACCACTCAGAAGAGTAAAAGTTTTCAAATCGTGCTGAGGGGTCATATAGACCATGAACTACTGAGGTTTATAGGTATTACTACCTGCTACCTATTTCCATTAAGAAAAAGGTAATCTACCCCTTACAAAGGTTAACAGTAGGTTTACAATCACGAAGAAGGTAAACTACCATTACTAGTACTTTAGGTGATTAGCCTATCGTACTCTTACGTCATGCATAACGTATTAATCATGTCTAGCGAATATTTACGCTACTCGATTGGATTATTTATCCAAACAACATAGTTCACCTCGGTCTTATCATAGGATTCCGCACAAAACAATTTGGTTGGAAATTTCTTCAATGAACACTTAGAGTTTTTCATAACATTAGTCTAAATTAATCGAATAGCATAGACTCATATCAATAATTCAACTCAATCGAATTATTTAGGTGTAGCTAAAACCAGATTGGCAAAATTTAAATTTTGAAAACATTTTCGAGAATGAGCGTCGTGATGTCGCATTGTATTAATGATCAGTTTGAGGATGCCTTCATCATATGACTTTAATCATAACACATCATCTGATAGTGGAATAGCGACTTTAGGTCAAATTCACACTAAGTATTTCTGTATTTACAACTCCATCACATTTTTATCATCTACGCTTTTGAGTTACATGGTAAATGAGTGATAAATAAAATAACTTTGATATTTCAAATCATTTGCGTCTAAATTTGAAATAAGTAGCATGATCGTACATTAAACTGTTTCAAAAATGGTTACTGAGTCTACATTTTTTTTAAAAAAAAAAAGCACATAGTGCGTATTTTGTGATGTCAAAATTTTTGAAGTTTAGCGTATAGCTAGGAGTTTAGGAAAACCTAATGCCTCCGCTAATAATCATTTACTTAACAATCTATCTCATTCCTATAATCCTCCATTTTCCATTCACTTTACAACTATACCCGGTTCATCAAACCACACTTATGAGTTCATAACACAGCCACAATTATATGAGTTTAAGAACTTACCCTAGTCAGGACCTTTGGCGTCCATTCATTTGAGGGGTTAATAAACACTTCATATAACTATGAATCAATAATGTCACATAAGTATGAGTTTTAAGAACTCGTATTAAACCTATATTCTCTACCTATGACAATTGTCTATTTGTTATATATATGAGAAATGAATCACCCTCTTAACATGCATATAGCAAATAAGCGCGACACAACATTTCAATGATTATCGATGTCGGAAACTAAGTAGTTTTTACACCAAGTACAATTCCCTTTATACAAGGAATCATACTGACTCGATTTCTTAACATGAGTCCTCAATTGAAATCCCCACCTAATCTTAACCCCCATTCACAATACGAATTTCATTTAATCCGTATTCATAATTCATAACTCTTTCATGAGTTTTCATAGTACAATTTCATAGTACAACTTACACACAACATCTTGCTGTAACTTTCCAATCATCAGATTGATTCTTCTCCATACTATAACCTTATCAGATCACGGGGTGATCTCATCGTATATATATATGAATCATTTCTATATCTTGATCGTTTTGTTTTACGATCTCCTATCTTTATACTTTTTAGTCTTTTAGACTCATCTATTCATCACTCTTGTTCACCTTTATTATCAAAGTTAGGGGAACTCGTATCTTTATAACTTCGTAGAGATTAGTCTTTGAATCTTACTGACACACTAACTCTATGTGAGTTAGATCTTATCTAATCACTGCGGTTATTAGTCTAAGGTAACTCTACCCTAGGTTTATAATCAACAGCTCTAATACCAAATATAGCGCCCCCTAAATCATGGCGTGATCCGGTTCGTTATTTCTATAATCATTGCGGAAGATATAAACATAAATTGTTTATACATTAAACATTATACACTATCCCCAATTCGAGTAACCATAACTTATACACATTTCATAACTTATCGACATATGATATTATCATCATACAAGACTATTACAAATCTAATCATACGTATTAACACTAAGCTAGAGAATGTCTTTAACTTTCCTTGTATCAAGAAGCATTCATCTTTATACGCAATGTTTTATCATGATATAGCTAGGGTGAGCATGAAAGTTGCCCAACAAGTTTAAATACAATTTAAGGATATATCATGATTGAAAGAGTTCGAATAATAAGTTGGCTATAATTCTGATGTAGTTGTGAATTAGCATGAACAAACCTTTGGTGAACAAGTATTAAACATGACAATATATATACGGACCAACTGGTAATGAAGGTGATCACCTTTCATACGACTTATACATACAAGATGTCTGAGTACAATTCTACATGGTAATCGATAACGATTAACCATAAGCATATCTGAATGAAACACTCTTAGTAGAGTTAAGAAAAACATTCTTGCACTGCTTAGATTGATTCTGAATTCTGAAATATAACTTAGCTTTATCAGAAGACCTAATATAGATAATATCAATCTCAAACATTAGAATATTATCATCACGGTATAAAATAACCTAACACATTTACCACATAATCTTATCACCATACTGACACATAAGGCGTAGCATCAAGTCAAACTATTTAAGTGCGAGTTGGGCAACACAATTCTATCATCCCGATTTGATTACAGTGGGACGAATATCGAGTTTAAGTTCAATTAAACTCTATCTAAACACTAAACAATATCTTGAAACAATCATATTATCGATCGAATAATTTTCAAAGACTCATAAAATTTTCAAGTAATTATTACTATTTATCACGATATTTTAATCAATAATAACGATATTTAAATACCACATAATTCCTTAATCATTAATATTTATTTAATACCAAATATTAATAAAAATCATAACATAATATTATAATATATTTATAATATATCAAAGTATTTTTAATACCTTAAAATCATATTTCTATGATTTTAAACAATCAAATCCATTATCCAGATAATTAATATTAATATTAAAATATTAACATTTTCATGACAAAATATCAAAAGTTATATTTTATAACTTAAAATATTTTTATAACACTTGAATCATTTTTATATGATTTTTAAATCATTAATTCTATTTTCCCATAATTTATTTAATATATTTATTAAATAAATTAATTGCCATTAATAATAAATTATTAATTAAATTTATCACAAAATATTAAAAGTCATCAAAATAACTTCAAATATTTTCTAACACCATAATATAATTTTCATGATTTTTCATGAATTAAAACCATTTTTAAATAATTTATTTAATATAATAAAAAATAAATAAATACATTTTATATTCCAAAAATACTAAATATATTTTTAAAATATACTCAAAATAATTAAAACTATTTTTCAAGCTTTAAAATAATTTTTCGAGAATTTATTATGTATTTTAATAATTAAAACCATTTTATCTATTTAATAATAATAAATTTCTATTTTAGAAATTAAATTAATCATTATAGGGGCTTTATCGACAAACTGTTGTTGTTGGTGTTCTTGAGCCT